>SNQJ01S0210079.1:0-16026 GCA_010110895.2 Picea sitchensis
TAAGAAGGGATAGTGTTATTGGTTGGGGGAGTGCTCTTATATTTCTTAGGGTGGAAATTAAAGAATCTCTTAGTGTTTGTAGAGCCTTCTCCACCATTCTTCTTCAAATCTACCAATTCATTGGAGAGTTTCTTGATAATTCTCTGGAGGGATTCCATATCCATGGAATCATATTTTTTCTATCTTTTGAGGGTTTAGACACAATTACTTTGGTTTTACCCTTGTCTTTGGAAGATTTTTCTCCATGATTTCCTTTTAAACTCAACTTGTTCTTTTTTATTTTGAGGGATTTTTGAAATTCTTCTTCAAAGGCATCTCTCTCAACATTCTTAACAAACATGGATATGGACATGGGTGGACCCGAAGTATAGAATTTGATACAAATTTCATGATTTTAGAGTCTCATGGGATTCATTTCAGTAGGGTAAGGAAGCATTGATTATAATCATTGACCATCTCTTTGGAGTCCATTTTAATTCTTGACAGATCAAGGACTGAAGTGGATGGTGTCTTTTTATCCCCAAATTTCTTAAGAAAAATTATCTCAAATGTTCTCCAACTAGTGATAGAAGATTCTTCCAGAGAGAAAAAACATGTTGAAGCTCTATTTTCAAATGTGTGAGGAAAAACCGATAGAAAACGTATTCATATTGAATGTTCTGGATACTGACAGCTAGTAGAAATTTATTTACATGGTTTTCAGCGGAGTCTTTTTGGTCAAGGTCGAATTTCGATAAAAGAATTTCAGGGTGTCTAGGCATGTCATGGAAAATTATAGGTACGATGATTGCATCAGGAACTAGCCAAGGCTGAAAAGGTGGGGGATTTTGGTTTTCATTAGCTCCAACCATGTTTTGAGGGTTATATAGAGCAAGTTGTAAGTGATTATCTTTCGACTCACTTTGAGAGTTTTCCTCCTCTTCATAATTTTTTTCAGGTTCACTTCTAGGTGTGAGAGGTGGAGAATTTGGTGGTGAGGGAGGAATACCACCACCGGTGAGAAAGAAACATTTGAAATCGAAGTCGGAGGGTTCTGCAAAGTTTTTCAAAGTTGAAGGTAAATGATACTTTGGAGTTCCAACGTTTGGGTTTTCTTGGTAAGTGAAAGAGTGGGAGAAGAATGGGTCTTTACTTGGCAGGTTCTCTTGACCCTGGGGTAAAAAATAGTCAATGGGAGGTTGGTCAGTTTTCCTACTCTATTGTCTGGTTAGAACACACTCAATGCGTTCACAGGATTGTTTGACTATGGTGTCAATCTTTGGAATGGTCAAGATACGAGGTTTTGGTGAAGAAAATATAGGTTCGGACTGGAAGTGAATACACTGAGAAGTAATTTGAGATAATGTGTTCATAGAGTATGATAGGGGATGTGAATAATGCTCAAGGTGGGGTTGAGGAGAATCACCAGGATGAGTTGTGCTAACAAGCGGAAAAGAGCAGGTAGGTTTTGAGCTTTCTTTGTAGCCATTCAGTTTGATGGCCCTCCTTCTAGTATCATTTATGTTGATAGACTCAAAATACATGTTCAATAAGTTAAGAGAGAACACCCAATGGCATGTCCCAATTAGACCCACTCTCATTTGGTATAGCATTTCCGACCAGAATATTGGCCTGATTGCCACTCTAAAACTATCTAAATATGAATATGAGAACATGATGTTCTCATATGAATTAAAATTCTAACCAAACTAAATTAGACTAAAATGATTACTTGTTATTCTAAGGTGCATTCCTAATTTATTCTATCCTATCCTGATTAGGAGCAAACTATTATAATAAGTGAAATTAAAAATAATATCAATTGCTCAGAATTAATTCACAAAAACAAGAAATAAATAAATTTAACAATACAATGAGTCAGATACAACTAATTGGTTCACTATCCTATTTTATTGTCATTTCACTTAGTATGAAAATGATGAAAATAATGAGTATACAGAATAATAGTCTAGAAAAGTTCATTAAACTAAAATCCATACATCAAAAAATATGCATAAAAAGAAAAGTATCATTCATAAACATTTGTACCAAAATCTTCAGAGATGTCTCTTGTCCAAATTATCACACAGTAGTAGTATTGTCCTAATACAATCTGAGTCCAAAATCCCTTTTTCCTTTACAGACACCTCTTTTATAATTATCAAGTGATTTTTTACATTCACTAGATTAAATTGTAAGTAAAGGGTGGTTTACAAAAAAAATACTCTTCGCATTCCTATCCTTACTAGGATTACAAAAAAGAGAAGATGCAACATGTGGAGCAGTTATGAAAATTAGGATCATCATGAGTTCTTATGCATCTACATCAGGTCATGATATTCCTTCCAGAGGGAATATTTTTCCATGATGTTCTTTAATTTATCTGATTACATCTTTTCAATATCCATTTCCCCATCACAAACCTCGGTGAAAACCTCTTTCTTCAATTCTTGTGTTGTACGTTTAACAAAGTTTTTGTTCATGGTGATGAGCCTAACAGGTTTCAATAGATGTTCTTCTACAGATTCTTTATTTATTTTAGTTAAGTTTTCAATATTCTTTTTTCTAATTTCCCTGTGCTCCTCCACCTTAGTTATTCCAATTTTGGCAAGTGTTTCTTCATCAATAGGGGGCATCAACTGCATCCCAAATTTCTTCAAAGAGATCATCTTAACCATTCCATAGCCTTTTGCATGCTTTAGCAATTGTTTCTTAGATGACCTAAATATCTGCTATTAGAGTCTTCCATGTATCGAAGAAGACTTAGTCTTTTATCTTCTCTTTTCTAGAATATGATGGTAACGTAGTTGGGTGATCCATGTATACTCCTTGCCAATCAATAATTATGTCAAAGGAATCATTTTCCTTTTGGTACTGATCCTTGATTTCTGTTATTTGATCTTCCAGACTTAGTCGATCATCTTAGTCGGCTTGCATGTCGTTGAGAAGACATAAACATTATTTCTATTCATATATAATTATTTCATTGAGTTCTATTGCCTCTGACTTGATTACTTCCAAATAAAGAGTCATTTCTTGGTTTTTCTCCAAAACTTCTTCTAGCTTCTATTTTTCATGTACCAATCCCTTGATTTGATAGCTTTGTTGTTCAACAAATTGTTTGGATTCATCTAGCTCGGTTTTCAAAAGAGATATTTCTTCATCATATTCCCTCTTGATTAGTTCCATTTCTTCACAAAGCTTCAACTTTGTAGATTCCAACTCTTTCATATGGGTGTCTCGTTTTAACTATGCTTTTTTTATCAAATTCAACATTTATTTCATCTTTTTGGGTTTGCAATGATCTGTTAAGTTGTTTTGTTTTGAGATTATCTGCAACCCTGGTGGATCTTTCAAATTCTGAAGTGAGCTCATATATTTCAACTTGCACAGTCCTATAGATTTCTTCCTTGTGCAGTTTGTCCTTATACAAGTTGAATACTTCTCTTCTGGATGTTTTGGTACACTTTGAGGTTTTCATTATCCGGGGAAAGTCCCTAGTATTGAATATCCATTATATCGTGTCATATCTGAGGGAATTATCTTCTCTGGTATGATAGGTTGTATCAATTACTAAAACCTCTACTTGGAGAGCAGAAGTTTCAGGCGCATAAGTGGAAGATGATGGCACTAAATTCCTAGATCTCTGATTAGTCTGAATCACCATAGAGTGATCTTGGTATCCTGCAATTACCATATTAATCATCATTCAATCAAATAAACAAGAAAAAACATATAAGACAGTAATATAGAGTAACCAGATACATGTTATTTAATTGAAAATGACATTTTTTGAGCATTAAAGAGTCGATCAATATAGAGCAGAGCGGCTAGCCAGCATATGAATAAAATATATAATCTCAATGATGTGTTTAGGGTTATAATATAATCATTTAATTACCCTAATAAAAAAAATTGAATAGCCTATGTACTAAGCCCACTTCAAAACCCTATCATTATTGCGCCATTGATGTGATTTGAAAGCAAGGATTGCCCATATCCATGTATCGGAGTCCTAAGAGGCAAAAATTTGAAATCATAGTCATCGGAGCCATTTCCATCGGATAGGGGACGTTACATAGTATTTTTCACTCCAAAATAGAGGTATCAAAGAATACTCCATTCTTGACCTTGATTTGTGTGTTGAGAGTCTAAGGGTAGAGACAATTACATGCAAGTCTTCGGAGTTGTTTCAGTCAAGGAGAAGAAGTTTACTATTCTATTCATACTCCGATGAAAAATCATAGAAGAATATTCCCTTTCCAATGTTGATTTATGTGTCGAAGGTGAAAAGTCATGAAAGTTTAGAGGCGTGTTGTCGGACTTTTCTTAATCAAGTTTCAAAATATTTGAGATGTTTCATAGCTCCAAAGAGAAAGGTATCAAGGAATATTCCCTTCCTCGAGAAATGTGTTATCTTCAGAAAAGAGAAATAAGTAAACGGGTGAGTATTCGTTCAATATAGCAGAGACCAATCGACGTTGGCCAAGTCATAAGGTTATCATCATACAAGTTTATGTAAGCATAATGTTTCAACATCCATGTGTTTATTCCTCCACCAATGATCAAATTCACATTAATTAACAGAAAATAAGTCGTAAACTTGGATCGTCGGACTGTATATGTCAGAGTCGAAAGTCTGATATGGATGATTATGATAAAACCCTTTATGATATGGCTATCAGAAATGTTTCTATCATATTATTATTAGAATGTGAGTTTATCTTGTCATGAATCAAACTTAGACAGTAAGTGCGCGAGTGAAAAGTTCCTTGTGGAGATCAAATCAATTAGCAGAGAAAATAAGAACTGGACATTTAAAAAGTATGCAACAGTAAAAAGAGTAATGTTCAAAATTGCATCAATAAATAAATGGCTTCCTATGCCAACACATTTTCGATAGTGTAGTAATGTAGTACCTTGCAAAAAATTTATAAAGGGGGAACCAATTTAAAATGTCTCGAATTAGAGATTTTAAATGGGTTGTTGTGGGGAGGCACGATAGAAAATTTGCAAGATATGTAAAAAATTATCCATTCAAGAGGGGACAAGAGTACCCTAGTAATTGGGAAATCCCAACGTAGGTTGAGGAACCTTAATCCATGAAGGAATTCACTTGCCTTGGGTGGAAAACTTGCAAGACATGTAATTCTTCATCTAATTTCCTAAAGGAGGGCCTTAGTCGGTTTAAACCTGGAACCCCAAAGATCTTAGGAGTATGGTAGAACCTTAGAAAATACCATAGGAGGAACCCTGAGTTGTTTAATTCCATATTCAGACTATTTTCTGCAATGAAAACCAGTGTTTGAGGTTGGGCAAGTTTGTATTCGTTGATTCAGAAAAGTGAGCAGATTTAGACCATTGGTTGGATGATGCTACCTTCTTAGTGGCTAAGGTAAGGTTGTATTTTAACTGTGATGGGTAGAGCCTCAAATCGACGAGGATCATCGATCTATCAAAGAGTGACTAGGGTAAGTTTTGGACCATTGGATCCAGTAACAAGGTTGTCAAAAAAATATATTGTCAAAGGTATAGAAAGAAAGCTAATTAAGGAGTCTAACGATCAAAACTCTAAGTATTGTAGATCCTCCATGAGGTGTTCTTTGAAATCCTAGTCATTGGACATGGAAAGAATTTCTCCAAGGAGGAGGATTTTAAAACCCTGATAGGAAATATGCCTTAACCCTGAAGATCAAAGTGTTCATCTAATGCAATGAATGTGGATCATTCAAAATGTCAGAGAGTGTGTGGTCATAGTGAGCTACTTGGAGTAGTTCATGGAGCCATGGTGGAGATGCTCTAAGGAGTAGGGACTCTGAGAATGAAGGAGGAATTTTTATTGTTATATGGGTGAGTGTTGGCCCTTGGCTATGGAAGCAAGTGAAGATCAAGGAAGAAAAGGAAAAATGTGAAATGTGCAGAAGACACAGTGACTATTACTGGGTCGAAGTAAGAAAAAGAGAAGAAAAGATGGAGTGAAGTAAGAAAAAGAAATTCGTTGGATGAGGAGATAGAGGATGATAGACCAGCAAGGAAGAAGGATCATGGACAACTCAGCAAGCAGAAAAATTCACCGTTGGATTCTTTGGAGCACCGTGCAAGAATGAAGGAAAGATAGGTTGGAGAAGCCCTAAAAATGTGGGTCAAGTTGACCTAGGGTTTTAGACACCTAGGGTTTTTGGATCTAGGGTTTTGACACCTAGGTTTCAGCCTAAGGATGTCGGTGAGCTATTGTAATGTATAAATAAGAACCTAGATGAGGAAAGGGGGGTTCGTTATATTTTTTCTATTGACATGAGTGATTATTGTTGTGTGAGGGAGAAGTGCTAAGTGTGAGAGCCTTTAGATATTGTAAGATCTCCAGTTGGGTGCGAAGATCAAGTCCTACAGTTGGGTGCACAAGAAGGGGAGAGACAAAAAAGAGAAGAAAGAATATCTGCTAGCTAAGAGCGCAAACAAGAACTCTATGCTTCATCTTAATATATTATAAAGCACTATTCTGTGGACATATCCCTAGAGAGAGGGTGAACCACGTATATCTTGTGTCATGTGTGTGATTGATGTTCTTTTCTTTGTCATTGTTATATTGTTATTGCATTACTTTGTTAGATCTGATCTATATTTGTGTGGAGTAGATCTAAGATGATAAGTGATATATGGATGTTGTATTGTTCTAGTGTTAGATCCACTTCATATTCCCTTTGGTTGTAGACATATTTTTCTTGCAACCCCCCCATAGCTACTTTGGGTGAGACTACATATGCTTCACAGGTGTTGCCGAAAGGGGAAGTAGTTAGGGCTTGTTGGTACGCTCTTGGATTTGAACCCTGGGTCTGCCCCTGTGCCAACAAATGGTTCTGTTGCTAGGACAAGAATCTTCTTGAGGGAATGTCAAGGTGGTTTCCATCAAAGACAAAGATTAAAAAGTGGATAGAGGATCAATAAAAGGACTTCATTGAAGCCCAGAACAAGAACCCTAATCTTAGTATAGAGGATTGGTTAGGAAGATATATCTTTATTGTTATACACGAGATTTTGTTTGGAGGAATCCATCAGGAGCTATATGAGTGGTTAGCTAGGTTAGCAGATACCCAGTTTGAGATCATATCTAGACCTCCTATGGTTTGGATGTCGATGCTGATCAAGAAGGCCAAGAGAGTCGATAATGTGATGTCACAAGTAGTAGATCACTAGTTTGATAGCACCATTGGAGGGTACATCACCGAGTTTGTTGTTGACAAAGTAGAGTCATATAGCCAAGCCGAGAAATATTTCTTCAAGGGACCTAGAAGAAATTGTTTACACTTTCTAAAGTTAAGAATCAATATGCTATTACATGAGAAAAACATCTTGAAGATATAATAGATTGGTTGGATTTGAAAAAGATAGTGTTCAAGAATTCAGACAGGGACATCGACACAGAAGTTGGACATACGCGTAGTGGGAGAGAATTTAGAGAAGTTCATCTTGCGAACCTGTTCAAGAAGAACTATGGGGACGAGGGTTTCTACAGTGGAGAAGAGGAAGATCTGACGGATGAAGAGCATTCAGAACCCGCTAGGGCAGAGGATGGGAAACTTGAAGAACCTCGTTGGGATGAGCCAGAAACTTCAAGAACTGCATAGATTGTTGAAGTAAGTACTATTAATCATCATGTTGTTTCAGCAGCACTAAGTAATTAGAATAGTCAGAGTCACTAGAGTCCTCAGAGTACGATTACTAGCAGTTAAACATATACTCAGACAGGAAACCTAGGCATCTCTATGGCATATGAGATGAGGGTCCCTATATTTAGGGGAGATAGATCTAAAGATCCTGATCAACACTAATTTCTATGTGAATCTGTATGGAATATTAAAAATGTCACCGATGAAGCTGTTAAAAGAACTCAATTTATTACCACCCTAAGGGATCGCGCACTGAGATGGTACATGAAGCTTGTCCAAGGACTTTTACATCCTATGCCACTGAATGAGATCAAGACTGCATTGATTACATAGTTCAAGAAACCCAAATCTAAGTCACAATTTATTATGGAGTTGAAAGAGATGAAGCAGAAGATAGCCGACCTCATTTGGGAATTCGATCAGAGATTCAGAACCTTAATAGGTCGATTGACTTTTCAGATCCTGGATGAGTAGAACAATGAATGGTTCATCATTTCTCTCTTACCACACATCAGAGTTCTTCTTATGCAACAGAAGATTTATTCACAGGTTGAGGTGTTGGAGATCGCTATGAAGCTAGAATCATCCCCTATGGGAGAATCCAGCTTAAGTATGAGTCAAATCTTGAGTCAGCTAACTAGTTTGTCTTTGTAGGTCGAAGATATGAAGAAAGACAAGGGAAAAGATAAAAGTGAAGACATCTAGTGTGTCAGATGCAAATCAGAAGGCCGTGACAAGGAGAATTGTCCCCTATTTCATGAATACTTGGTCTTTGGAGTTCCAAGCCCTTTGAAGCAAGTCACCCTACCCTGGTGCGAGGTATGCAGAAATAGACATCGCCCAAATGAGTGCTATTACATGCAAAAATATGTTCAAACACCCAAAAATTTGTATTGCATGTTCTGTAAGTCCATGGGGCATGATGATAGGGATTATAGGGCTTATGACCTCATGCATGAAAGGTCAAGAGACATATACAAAATTCAAGGCAAAGTACAGTAGGAAGGAAACACTACATATTATAATTCTCAAGGAAGAGGAAAATTCAATCCTCGCGGTGGATTCAAAGGACAAGGATGAGGAGGAAGTATGGGTCAAGGTAGAGGACATATCATTTTTTACAACTGCACACAACTAGGACACTTGTCAAGGGACTGTTATAAACCTTACACTACTTGCAGCTACTGCAGTTCATTCGAACATGTTATAGAAGATTGTCATGTTCTTCTAGCTAAGCTTCAGGAGAGACTAGGATCTCAGAAGAACCCACAAGTGAAACTGATATATGTTGAACCTCACGGAGAAGACCCTAGATTCATTTTTATCACTAGAGGAGGTGATGTTATAGGAGAAGACAGAATGACCCAAGGAAAGACTAAAGAAGACTCAGGAGATAGGAAAGCTACAGAGAAGACCCAAACTTTTGATGCAAAGAAACAAAAACAAATATTTGAGGAGGCAAGAAAATAATTCAAGGGAGACCAAGGTTCTTCATCAAATACATGACCAAAAGTAAGATAATATGGAATGCCTCTAGAATTTGATCAATCTTCTCTGCCAAAAGAAAGAAAAGAGGTAAGAAATCTCATGGAGTTTTTATACACTTGTATTAAGTTGATTCATGATGAAAGCGATGTACAAGAGATACAAAACTTAATCAGACAGTATGAGGTAGGAAATATAGACCCCTTACTGAATAGGGCAGTACACCAAGTCTCTAAAAGGAGAAGGACAAATAAGGAATTACACTTGAATGCTCAAATAGGAGAGTATGACATGGACTATGTGGTCCTTGACTTAGGGCCGGAGGTCAATGTCATGAAGAAGCAAACCTGGGCACTGATGGGAAAACCTAAGTTGATCTATTCCCCTATCAGGATTAGGATGGCTAATCAGCAGGCTGTAAGCCCCTTTGGAATATTGGAACATGTCCCTGTGGACATCGACGGAGTAAGAACGTTTGTAGATTTTGAGGTAATTGAGATAGTTGATGATAACTGTCCTTACCCTACGTTATTAGGAATTGATTGGGCTTTCAATAATTCCACTGTGGTTGATTTAAAGAAAATATGTATGAAATTTGAAAGATATGTCCTTAAGGTCATTGCACCTTTAGATCTAGATGAAGGTCAGCGATACATTGAACCTATCAGAGAAGAAGACCGCGCATATGAAATGGAAAACATATACAAATTAATAGCCAGACAACAGGATTACATTAATCCTATGGTGGATGGGAACCTGAGTTGGCGAAGTAATAGCGCATGTTCCTCAGATTCATAAGAAGCACTAGAGAAATGGAAGAACAAAATGTACAAAGTATCTACAAGGAGATGTGCTAGATTAACCAAAGAAGTTCATTGGATTATCACAATAGTAAGTAACTTACCCACCTTTGATGGTCGGAATCCTTTAGAAACCTTCTTGTAGGAATTCAAAGAAAGTGTACCAACACAAAAAAGATTTTTGGCAATGGATGAGTCCTTGAAAGAAACACTAGCAAGATGGTGGGGGACCCACAAAAGAAATATTACAGACTAGGTACAATGTCGTACTTTGATGACAGTGCGGTTCTCAACATAACTAGAAGGCTATGAAGTTAGGTACACAGGTCGAAGTTGCCCGAAGGACCATGTGTGAAGTTGCGAGGAAGCCTGGAGAAACATTTCTCAATAGCAGTGGGTGCACAAATTCATCAACACACTGGATAGTACCCCTATCAACTGGTACCTTCAAGCGAAGTTGTGCCTCATCACTGCAGGTTGGGAAGGTATGACTCAGAATTTTGTAACCACCTTCTTATTTGAAAATCAATATCCATCAGTAGATCAAGCATTATAGATTATAAGATAGAAATTATTTGAGGATGCATCTAGCCTCCCTTTGGAACAAGAAGAGGACGAATGGACTGCGCTTCTCCAGAAATTACAAGGTTGTTATAACATCAATGTTGATGAAGACAATGATCCTAGGAAGGTGAGCATCATCCAAACAGAAGGCCAAAGAGATGTGGAAGGACTAGGAGTTGATATACCATTCATTGGACAGCCAATCAAGATTAATAAAGTCAATATTGGAACTAAGAAAACACCGAAGCTTGCAAATGTCGGAGATTATTGGGATGTTGCTACTATTGACAAAATCACAGAGTTACTGCACAAATATCAGGACTTGTTTCCAACCAAGTTCACTGATATGAAGGGCATTAAAGGGCCTATGGGAGAGATGAGGATCCCTTTGAAATGAGATGCATGAATAGTCAAACAGAGACCCTACAGGTTGAACCCTAAATATAAGGAGAAAGAGAATATTGAGCTCGACAGAATGTTGGAAGTAGGGATCATAGAACCTATTGAAGAGTCAGAGTGGATTATCCCTATGGTGGTGCAAGACAAGAAGAAAGGAGAGATCATGATCTTTGTAGATCTCAAGAAGTTGAACGATGTCTGTTTGCATGACCCCTTCCCTACACCATTCACTGACGAAGTGTTAGATAATGTGGGAGGCCAGGAGGTATATTCTTTTACAGATGGATTTTTAGGATACCATCATATCCGGATTGCCAAGGAAGATTGACATAAGACCACATTTGCAACAGAATGGGGATCCTACCAGTATATAGTAATGCCATTTGGATTGAAGAATGCCCCGACCATATTTTCCAAGGTGGTGGTCGAATAATTCAAGGAGTTTATGCATAAATTTCTAGAAGCATATTTTGATGATTGGACTATTTTTAGTTTATTGAAAAATCATATTGAATGTCTAAGGCTAATGTTGGAAAAATGCAGGCAGTGTCAAATTTCCTTGAATATGAAGAAGTGCATCTCCTTCTCACCATTTGGAGTGTTGTTAGGTCATATTGTATGCAAGAAGGGATTGTTGGTATATCCATTTAAATGTGCTATTATAGTTTATCTAACCCCTCCTACTTTAGTAAAATAGTTGTGCACTGCACTGGGACATACTGGATATTACAGGAAGTTCATTAAAGGCTATGCACAAATTACAGCACCCATGGAGAAGATTTTGAATAAAGACTGACAATTTCACTGGATAGAAGAGTGCCAGTAGATCTTTGACACACTGAAACAGAAAATGGTTATTGCGCCTATACTGGTTTTTCCAGATTGGAGCAAGGAATTTCACGTGCATGTTGATGCATCTTCCATTGCATTGGGAGCTGTGTTAGCACAACCAGGAACAGGAGACATCGACCACCCATTATCCTTTTCTAGCAGGAAGCTATCAACAATAGAGATTAATTACACCGCTACTGAAAGAGAAGGGTTAGCCACGGTATATGCGTTGCAGAAGTTCTGCCACTACTTGTTGGGAGGACACTTTAAAATGTTTACTGATCATTCTGTGTTGAAATACCTAGTCAACAAGCTAGTGCTAGGGGGGATAATATGCAGATGGATTCTTCTATTTCAGGAATATGATTTTGAGATTGTGGTTAAGCACAGAAGAATGAACAAAGGTCTTGACCACTTGTCAAGGTTGGAACATGGTGAAGAGAAGACCAGTTTGGAGGATGCATTGTTGGATGCATAGTTACTGGCCATTAGAAATATTGATGAACACTTCGCAAAGATAGTCCAGTTCTTGTCAATGGGAATGGCACCAAGTGAGTATACAATTCCCCAGAAGAAACAACTAGTAGTGTGCGTTGTGGAATTTTCACTTATAGCTTGACAACTATACAAGATGGAACCTGATGAGATATTAAGGAGGTGTGTTATGGAGTCAGAGTGACCATTGATCCTCATAGAATCTCATGAAGGTATTGTAGGAGGACACTACGCAGGGAAAGAAAATGTGCAAAAGGTTCTTAGAGCTGGCCTTTGGTGGCCTACCTTACACAGAGATGATAAAGACTATTATAGATCATGCGATGTATGCCAAAGAGCTGAGAAACCATCCATAAGATATGAAATGCCTTTATCACTTCAGCTGACCCTACAAGCATTTGAGAAATGGGCCATCGATTTCATGGGACCTATAAACCCACCAGGAAAGCACACAGGAGAAAGGCACATCATTACTGCGACAGAATACTTGACCAGATGGGTTGAAGAAAGAGAAGTTAAGGATTGTAGTGAAACTACATCTACGCACTTCATATTTGATGACATCATAACCAGGTTTGGATGCCCAAAGATCCTTATGAGTGATCAAGGCATACATTTCATAAATAAAGAAGTTGAAGCCCTGACTGAGGAATTTTCAGTCCACCATCAGAAGAGCATGCCTTACCATCCACAAGAAAATGGGACAGTGGAAGCATTCAACAAGATCTTGGAGAAATCATTGATGAAGATTTGTAGTGTGAATAGAGATGACTAGGATTTAAGAATACCAACAGTACTTTGGGCCTATAGAACCACTTGCAAAAAACTAACAATGAAGACCCCTTTCAAGTTGGTGTATGGCCTCGAAGTCGTTGTCCCAAGGGAATATTTGGTACCAAGCTTAAGAATTGTTTCCTTTACAGATATGGATGACACTGGTGTTGTTCGAGAGAGGCTGTCACAATTGGTTGAACTAGAAGAAGACATATTTATTGCAAGATTCCATCAGCAGGTTAAACAAGAAAGAGTGAAGGCCTATCATGACAGGCACATCAAGAAGAAAGCATTTAAGAAAGGTGATTTGGTATTTTTGTATGACAGTAAGTTCCTGAAACATCTAGGGAAGTTTAGAATGCATTGGCGTAGGCCATATGAGATTTCCTATGTCAAATAAGGAGGAGATGTGCAGTTGAAGACTTTGAATGGAGAATGGAAGGAAGGTTTGGTAAACGAGAGCTAGTTGAAATCATATTATGACAACAAGCTTCCTTGTAGCTCTGAGTAAAAGCATGAGGAAAAGGGTCTAGGTATCAGGTGCAGTTGAAACTAGGTACCAAACATAGAAAAGACAGTCTACACAAGGAAGGAGAGGAGGCATAGAGAAGAAAGAAAAGGCTACACTGCGCAGTCTAAATTCAAAGTAAAACAAAAGGATCAGATTTGAAGTGCCTCGGGATGAGTCACAGGTGAGTGTTGGGGGCTTGTTGGCCCTTGGTTATGGAAGAAAGCGAAGATCAAGGCATAAATGGAAAAATTTGAACTGTGCAGAAGACAGAGTGACTGTTACTGGGTCGAAGTAAGCAAAAGAGCAGAAAAGACGGAGAGAAGTAAGAGAAATCAAGTCATTTGATGAGGAGATCGAGGATGACATATCAACAAGGAAGAAGGATCATGGACAACTCAACAAGTGGAAAAATCCATCGTTGGATTCTTTGGAGCACCGCGTGAGAAGGAAGGAAAGATAGGTTGGCGAAGCCCTGAAAACGTGGGTCAAGTTGACCTAGGGTTTTAGACACCTAGGGTTTTGGGATCTCAAGTTTTGACACCTAGGTTTCAGCCTAAAGATGTCAGTGAGATATTGTAATGTATAAATAAGAACCTAGATGAGGAAAGGGGGGTTCATTCTAGTTTTTATATTGGCATGAGTGATTATTGTTATGTGAGGGAGAAGTGCTAAGTGTGAGAGCCTTCTAGTATTATAATATCTCCAGTTGGGTGCAGATATCAAGTCCTGCAGTTGGGTGTGCAGGAAGGGGAGAAACAGAAAGGAGAAGAAAGAAAATCTACTAGCTAAGAGCGCAAACAAGAACTGTATGCTTCATCTTAATATATTATCAAGAATAGTTATGTGGACGTAGCCCTAGAGAGAGGGTGAACCACGTCTATCTTGTGTCGTATGTGTGACTGGTGTTCTATTCTTTGTCATTGTTATACTGCTATTGCATTACTGTGTTAGATTTGATCTATAGTTGTGTGGAGTAGATCTAAGATGATAAATGATATATGCATGTTGTATTGTTCTAGTGTTTGATCCACTTAATATTCCCTTTGGTTGTAGACATCTTTGTCCTACAACCCCCCATAGTTACTTCGGGTGAGACTGCATCTACTTCGTAGGTGTTGCCGAAAGGGCCAGTAGTTAGGGCTTGTTGGTGTGATCTTGGAGTTGAACCCTTGGTTTTCCCCTGTGCCATTATACTGCTATTTCATTACTGTGTTAGATCTGATCTATAGCTGTGTGGAGTAGATCTAAGATGATAAGTGAAATATGCATGTTGTATTGTTCTAGTGTTAGATCCACTTGATATTCCCTTTGGTTCTAGACATATATGTCCTACAACCCCCCCCCATAGTTTCTTTGGGTGGGATTGCATCTGCTTCAAAGGTGTTTCCGAAAGGGCCAGTAGTTAGGGCTTGTTGGTGCGCTCTTGGAGTTGAACCCTGGGTCTGCCCCTATGCCAACAGTGAGATTTAATCTCAACCATAGTTTTTTTGGGTTCCATTTGTTAGCATGTGGGATGGAATATGGAGTGGAGAATAACCATTAAGTGGGAGGAGACTTCGAGGAAATCATAGCCGTTGGAAATATGGTTCCAAGGCACATTGGATTCCAGAAGAATTTTTGTTGGGATATTGTTTTTGGAGAGTAGATGTACCAAGATTGTTGGGCATTATGATGGGGATGAATCCAAATAGCCACAAAGCATTTTTTTTATGATAATAGGAAATTATGACCGTCCGATTAAGGGTTCTTAGGAGTCTAGTTTCCCCAGTAAACTATGGAGAAACATTTATGAAAATTAATAAGAATTAATATAGTTTAAATTGTGATAAGATAAGTCATCACTTAAACAATCGATGAATTTGATAGCATGCCATGAGAAAAGAAAAGGAAATTCAACATCCCACCAACCTAAGTGACGATTAGGGGGTCGGGTGTGTTACAAAAATATATCACATATTATACTATACAATAAATATAACTAACATATATAATATGTTAATTGGATTTAGCTCGAGTGGTTGGGAGGAATGATTTTTATCCTCCCCACCCAGGTTCAATTCTTGCAAGTGACATTTTGAGCTCTTAACAAGTATATTATTGTAATGGCTTTGAGCCTTGTTGTTGATCAACCTTGTGCCCTAAATATTCTTAGGGGGTTTTCTAAGAATAGAAATTATTGTATAAGTAACTTAAATATAACAAATAATATAATAACATTATATAACTAATATATCATTATTTATTGTGAGTGCACGAAGATATAAACCTTTCATTGTTAATTTTTAACCCTCATATTGTAATTCTATACTAACCAAACTTACTTAACAATTATCATTAATGAGACAATGTAGATTAACCTTCACTAGATAAGAATTTAACTTAGTGTGACATGGAATATGCTTTTAGTATTTTAATAATTTCCTTAGGAGGCCCATTTTAGACCCAAAGTTTATGCTAATGTTTGTCATCTATGGTTTAGAAACATCATTAATAATGAAGGACATCTTCATAAAATGATCCC
>SNQJ01S0210081.1:5641-16025 GCA_010110895.2 Picea sitchensis
GTGTTGTTCCTCTAGTGGGACAGCATGCAGCAGCCATCGAGATGCTCTTCAACATACATACAAAACTCATTACCATGTTTTTTTAGGAATTACTTGCAGTCTTCTCATCATAAGGTCAATGTTCGCTTTCACAATCTCAATATCTTGCGGAAGACTTGAGGCAACAAACAAACTAGAGAGTGGTTCCGTAGTGGAACAATTCTTTGGCTTGAAGTAGGTGAAAAACACTCCTTCTCCTGACGTTGGTGACCTGGAGACATTGCAAGGCACCACTGAATTGTACAAATAATAGGGAAAAGGCCCCGATGAGAAGAGTTTCCAATCTGCGGTCACCAGTACCAAGAGCATGACATCCGGCAACATCACTCCAACGGTCCACCCCAATAAGAAAGGAACCTATAATTTTTCAAATGCAGGACATAAGAACCCATCCTCATGGTAAAATTGATAGTTCTCACAAGCTTCTCATGAGGAATAAGATTAAAAACATTGTAGGGCAAGCGGAAGAGCCCGGAACTGAAAGTGAGGACACACCAAGAGACCACCTCCTCACAGTCAAATACTTCAGCGACACAGCCTGCATGAGCAATTCGAGAGGTCAAATTAATTCATTTTGGGGGGGAGGGGACCAAGAGACACCCTCCTTACAGGCAAAGAATTTAGGGACACAATCTGCACGAGAAATTCCAGAGGCCCAAATTAGTCCATTCTGGGCAAAAGGAGATGAGTAGTTGGAATATGCCTTGCACCAGTGGGAGTTCTGGTCCTCATCCCCTAAGATGTTAATTGTATATCCAGAGAACAAGAGAGTGGTCCCGTAATTGAATAATTATTTTCCTTGAAATATATCTTTGAGAGAATCAAGAGACCATTTCCTTATAGTGAAAGACTTCTGCCTAGAACAGACTAATTTGGGCCTCTAGAATTCCTACTCTCGAGCTACAAAGCGGTTATTGCATTCAACGTCAGTTTATTTTCTAAAACCCCTTCCTTTGGTCTTGTCAGGGCTGCCATCATCGAGCTGGTAAGTGCCCCCCATTATGGTTGATTTCAATTTGGGATAAAGAGTGGGAACAATGTCTCCATTACCATCATCCATCATCGTATCATCGTCCATCAGATCATCTTCTTCCGACTCGAAATCGACTACATCAACCTTTGCGCCAGCCATCAATGCAGGTGGACGAGATGTCTGAGAAGGCTAGGTTGCCTTGGAATTATTTGGCTTTAAATATATCTGTCGATGCACCAAGGGACCATCTCCTTTTTTTCTTCTAGGCAAAGGGAGATAAGAAGTAAGAATATGCCCTAGAGCACTGGAACTTATGGTCATCATGCCCAAAGGGTTTTATTGTATCTAGATAGAACTGTTGTCTAACTACTTCCATAAGTTAATGAGAATGTCTTTTTTCTCCATATGATGTTTGAAATGAACATTCAAAAGGGATAATATAACCCTCCTCAAATCTTGGCTTAATCGGTATCAATGGGAGATCTCCTCAAGCCTTTCATTGATCAATGACAATCTCTATGATTCATGCATAATGAGTTGTTACCATTAAAGCTTACTAATTGCATATTTAGAAAAAAGTGTGAAGGTGGTGGTGACGGCGAAGAGTGATTCAGGATTAGAGATTTTGTGAAGCCACCAACTGGACGACGTGTGAAATAGATTGCATGATTCTTGAAATGAACACTTGGAAAGGATAACACAACCCTCTACAAATATTGGTTTAATTCATATTAATGACAAACTTGCTCCATCCTTTCAGACATTAATGACAATCTTAACGGTTCCTGCACCATGAGCTATTAGCATTAAAGCTTAATAATTGCATATCTAGAAAGAAGTGCAAAGGTGGCGGGGATGGCCAAGAGCAATTAAGCATTGCACATTTCATCGACCCGCCAACCTGCGAAAGAGATTCCAAGAAATGGCCAAGTATGGAAAGTGGTTGATCGAGCTTCAAAATAGGGTCATGAGTTATACTCAGGATACATGAGGGGTCGATGGTCAAATTGTATGTCTCTGAAATTTTGACTGCAAAATGTGTAACACGGAACAAATCACAATGACGGATTTTGGTGGTCAATTTGTATATCGCGGAATTACGGGTGTTGTTTGTAGGTCGCGGAACAATGGAAGTGTAATGTTGAGAAATCCTGGCCAGGAACTGGTGATGGAAATAGTGGCCAAGTATGCAATGGGGAAGTGGTTGGTTAGACTCATGATATAAAAGCATGAGAGATACTCAGAACAGTGCATTTTGAGGGGCTTGAAAACATGGCCACAAGTTCTAATCAGGAGATGTGAGGACCTGATGGTCAAATTGTATGTATCCCAAATTTTGATTGCAAAATGTGTAACATGGAGCAAAGGACATTGACGGACTTCGACATTCAATTTGTATAGTTGTATATAAAAGCATGAGACATTCAGAAAAATGACTAAGTAACTAGAAAGGGAAAGTAAAGGAGAAAAACAAAGGGGAATTTGGTTGTCAATTTGTAGATCATGGAAATCCAGGTGTTGTTTTCATGTGGTAGAACAATGGAAACACAATGTTGAGCCCGCCTACCCGGGAACCCACGATCCAAAAAGTTTGTTGAATATGGAACAGGGAAGCGGTTGATCAAACTCGTGATATAAAAGTATTAGTGGAAATATGAACACATGAATCTGCCAACCCAAGCACCTAGACATTTTCCGAAAAACGACTAAGTAACCAGAAAGGGAAAGAAGAGGGAAAAAAGAAAAGGGACGGTAATTTTCAAAAGCGGGAATTGGTGTAATAAATCCCCATTGATGGTCTTAACAGTAACTATGAAGTGCATTAAATAGGTGAACAAGCTCTTCAATCAAGGAATAGATCAAGTGAGCCATGATTATGGTTTAAAGCATGTGTTTTCATAAGAGAAGCATCGAAAAGCCACAGGAAAATCAATTCTGGGATGTTTAAGTAAAATTATTGTACTGTCAACTTCACCATAAATATAACAATGACAAATTTGAATTTTAAGATGAATTTTAATTTTAATTTTTTGTGGTTGATATGATAGTTCCATTGGACTTCACATAGTATGTATCCTTTTATTTCAAAATATTCATGAAGATGAATTTTGGTAAGTTTATCGATCAAGTAAAAGTGCTAAATCAAGCCACACTCTGCATTTGTGTCAGAGAGATTATATGAAAAGGCAAATTAGGTCCTGTATATTCTTTAAGATCATAGAAAAACCGCCAAGATCCTGAATGTATCATTAATTTTCCAAAACGAAGCATACAACCAAGAGCCAAGTAAAAACCAAATGTATTGAACGTTGAGGCACAAGGCAACACATGAACACAGAAGGCACCAAGTGAGATCCCTCAAGGGTCCATATAGTAGTATGCATGACCTATGCATCAAACAATTTGATATAAAAAAAAACACACGTGGCATTGGTTTTCTCTTACATGTGGTATATGTTCCCATGAGAAAATAATTGGGCCCATGAGAACCCTGAACTACAGCAGGAAAGCACATGAACAAAAGTCTTCCAAACAAAAGATAGCACAAAACCAGTGGAGATTTGACATTGTATCCCAGCTATAAACAAACCCTCAAATGGGGAACAAGAAACTTTTCGATTACTATTTTACCATGAAGCAAGATCATTGTAGAAATTTTCTTCTGATAGTGCCATGTTCTATCACTACCAGTTTTAAAAATGAAAAATTTACAATATTATTGGAAATGCCTGATGGTTCCGTTCAGAGGAGCAAGCCATTTCGACGGTTCAAAGGATGGGCTTGATTTATTCATAGTTGGATACTTTGTATTTGGTTTGTCCTTATGCTTCCTATTTCTATACTGAACAATCTTATGCGCTTCCTGTTCAATTTGGCATGGCACTGCAAAATTCTATTCATATCCTCATTGGGTGGCATGGATAGATACACGTGATATTTTTTCGTTTCCTTCCAACACTTGATATGATTTTTTTTATTTTTTTTTCAACTGATATGCAGTATTGCATTGTCCTCATTTAAGGTAAATTTTCTATGGACCTGAAAGTCGCGCAGCATGTAGACATTGTTTGAATTTTTTTGTAGGTATACTTCATATGGAAATTCTTCTAACCCAAGAAGCACATCTTGTAACAGAGGCTGTCTAATTGTACAATGTACGATTTTGTTGCCCACAGTTCGGATGGTAGCATTGAGGAAATGTCTATATATGTAAGGGAATTTTTTACTGCATCGTAGACAATCAATTGTACCATCATTTATGAAAGCAGAGGCAGAAGCAGGAGAGTTGCATTTGGTACATACAGGATCGAAGGGGGACAAGTACACATTCACTACAACCAAAACACCCTCAACCTGGGCATGTGAGCATAGTAGTTAATATATTGAACAATATAATATGCAACTGCACAACAAAAAAAAGCTACAAAAACTGGTGAAGGCAATTTGTATGAGAAAAGTGAGGAAGAAATTGTAGATGTATACGCACAACAATTGTCGAGCTAGTTAGATTCTTGAGATCTTGTACTATGTATGTTTGCAATTTTGTTACAAATGTTGCTTGGGTTGTGCGAAAGATCCTTTCTTTAACATCATTTTTCTTTGTTATATTTTTGAAGAGCATAAGTGGAAATTTCCCTTTATGCAATTTTTGTTCCATTGAGGAAAATAAATTTGAATAGGTGTTGAACAATTGTAGTTGCAACATGGAACAATGCAATAGTTTTGTAACATAACTGAGATACATGGACATGTGAAAGTAAAGGACAAAACTGGATATGGAGAACGATACCATTTCCTTGTCATTTTCTGACTCTCCATCTTTTATATTGAAAAGGTGTTGCGAGCCAAGTTTTCTCATGAGTGTGACAACTGCACCAATGGTTCTGATTGGGTAAGTGTCATTACTCTGTGCAAGTTGGTTGATTGTTGTGTCCAGTACGAAACGATATTCTGAACAAATCGCGGGAATTTTTTCCACAATACTTCTTTCATTGAGTGATATAATCCAATCACAATCACCATGGTCATATACTGTTTTGGGAAATATATTAAAATTTGTAATGGATATCCCATTACCTGGTAATATCTTTTTTGCATGTTTCTGGACAAGTTGTGTAGGAATAGTCAGTGTGACTGTCATCAGGGCTTCGTTGTCTGTCATGTCAGCACTCATAATGTATCTAGTTTTGTTTTCCTTGTCCAAGTAGGTTCTATAGATGACCATTATGTTCCCGACAAACACTTGTCCAGTTCAACGGCTATTCAAGCCCTCTATTGATAGTATCTTGGGTGTTATAAGTTTAGACCTGGTGACATTTTTTGAACAGGAAAAGTAATGTGAATGGTAGTATGCATTATTTTTTTGTTTTCTTTTTTCCTGGCATAAATGTACAAGTAGACGCACACCTTGGATGAAGTATGGAGGCTAGATTTTTGCAACCAGACCTCTTAGTCTATGAAACTTGTGCTATCTTCAGCGTCTCACTTGCGCTCGTTGATACTTCTTGTGAACTGCAAAGTATGTGTTGCAAATCACATCAACATATTTATCATGGCATATATTAATAAATAGCTCAGGATATTTGTTTGGTAAACATATGAGGAACAAAATGTATGAATATTTACCTTTGGCCTTGTCGTTCTGTTAATGTTTGCGATGATTGACTGCTCATGGCCATGTCACTAGTCCAAATTTTTCTGATGCAAGCATGTGTAGATGAACATCAGAAGGACTAAATAAGCATATGCATTGTATATTGTCCATAATTGTTTTGAATGTCACATACAGGGTCGAAGGAGATGGAATAAGAAATAGGGTGTCAAGGGATAATCAGGAAACATGAGGACCCGATGATCAAATTGTATGCCTCAAATGTTTTGATTAAAAAAATGTGTAACAGGGAATAGGAAATGATGGGGGGGTACAACGACCAATCAGTATATCGTGGAACCTCCGAAGCTAGAGGCACAATCTTGAACCCGCCAGCTCGGGAACCCGCGATCGAAAAAGTGGCTAAGTATGGAATGAGGAAACCGTTGATCAGAGTCGTGATATAGAAGCATGAGTATAAATGTGAACCTGTGAGTCTTCCAACCCGCGCACCTAGACATTTTCAGAAACATGACTAAGCAAAGAAACCAGAAAGCGAAAGTAGAGGAGAAAAACAAAGGGGAATTTGGTTAAGTATAGAGGAGGGAAAAAAAGGGATAATAGAAAGTGGGAAAATAGAAATTGGGAGGGCAATGTTTGGAAGCGGGAAGTCTCATCAAATGCCCATTATTGCCAAATCATCATTTTCTAGTCCAATATTATATGCACCCACCCGTTTTGTGTGTTTGATTTACTATCACAGTTGGTATACCTTTTCGAAGATTGTACTTCAGCCCCCTCTGCTGTGGCATATAAGAATTCATCTTCATGTCCAACTAATATGTTTCTTTCAATGTAGCAATGTCGAAAATATAGTGGACATGAAGGTTAGTTGGTATGTAGAAAGACATGTAAAAAAATAAATACAGTTCCATTTATTTCAATGTAGCAGCAAAAAGAATACAATTCACATGAGGATAAGTTCATATGTAGGAAGATACATAGTATCTACATACAATAAATTAGGTGCAAAGCAGTAGAACAAGTAGAACAAATATATAGACAATAAATGAAATACTAAACAATGGAATATGAAATAAGAGTAGAAGCATGCACCTTTGTATATCCTCTTCTAAATTTGTGGCAAAGAGTCCATCGTCTTCTCCAGTTATTCTGTTTGCTTAAATGTAGCAATGCAGAAAAATACAATGGACATGAAGGTAAGTTGGTATGCAAGAAGACATGTAAAAAAATAGATAGAGTTCAATTTGTTTCAATGTAGTGGCACCGAGAATACAAATGACATGAAGATAAGTTATTATGTAGGAAGATACACAATATCTACATACAATAAATTAGGTGCAAAGCAGTAGAACACATATACATACAATAAATGAAATACAAAACAATGAAATATGAAATAAGAGTACAAACATGCTCCTTTGTATCTCCTCTTCTACATTTGAGGTAAAGACTCCTTCGTCTTCTCCAGTTATTTTGTTTGTTTCAATGTGGGAACGCACAAAATATAATAAACATGAATGGAAGTTGGTATGCAAGGGAGAACAAGTAATATGTACATACAGTAAATGAGAATCAAATGAATAGAATAAAATATAGTTATAAACATGAACCTTTTCTTTTCTTAATCCATGGTTGTAATTATATAGAATTTTTCATGTCCAAAATATATTACAAGCCAGAAAATATTTAGAAATTCCATGGCCATAGCTGAATGATTTTGGTTTTGTGTAGCAAAGTATCCAGATATGCTTTGAGACATGGAAATATAATTTTGCAATATCTTTTATGTATATCTCATATTTCAAGTACAAGACAAATTGTGTCATGGTCAGACCAATCTGTGTACAATATAAAGAGGTTGTATTGTGATATGGGCACATTTGACCATATATGGTTAATAAGTGTGTTTTTCACATGTTTTATCTTAACAAAAATAAAGCGGACATTGTAATTGCACATGTAGTTGTCCAATTATTTGTTATGCCACTATTTTGTAGCATGTCAACACTGAATTATCTTAGAATGACAATGGTTTCGTCCAAATGTAAATGGTGTGATGCATTTGAGAACACATTCATTATGTTAGCAATGTTTCACGTGAAGCAGCATAGAAACTGAATATTGCAATTTGCAATCCACAGAACACCACTCTTCCTAGCACCATCTCAGTATATTTTTCTTCTACAAGAACATTTTGCAAAGGAATGTAGGTATGGTTCAGAGTTAGGAGAAAAAATTGGAGCAAAATTTAAGAGCAGGATAGGTGTTATATCTCGACTTCGCCACACACGACAAAGGACCAGAATTTGCAATGCTAGAAAAAATAACAGTCGGAGTTGTGCACACATCACTAGCATGGACACGATGTAGAGTCTCAAGAAAAAATAAGAGGAAAATTGAAGAGAAAGAGAAATAGATATGCCAACCTCTATGCAAAGTCTGCAGAACAAGAACGATGAATAAATACTTAAACATCCTTACTTGCAAAAATGCAAACAACGAATAGTAAACAATGACCATGAATGAAAGTATACTACTAAAACTTACTCGTTAATGATGAACGAAAGAACCACATGTCCACTTGTGGGTGCAGGACCTGAACACCGCAAAGTGCAAAAAAACAACTCCAACTGTCGACACAGGACCCCAACCTTGCAAAGTCGAATCAAAGAAAAGAAAACAACGAAGAAGCACAAACATGCCCAACTACAGCCGCAAGACCTCAAACTTTCAAACTTGAACCAAACAACAACAAGTAGCAACCGATGAACCAACAAACCAATGAACAAGCAACAACCACTGAACCAATAAACAACATATGTATCTTCAATGATTACCAAATTGCATCCCAAGCATAAAAGAAACCCGAAACATATGAATACCATGCGAGTAGAAATAATTAAACATTCTTACTTGCAAACTGCAAACAATAAACATCAAATAACGAATACAAATGGAATTATGGCATCGAAACTTACTCTGCAATGATGAACGATAGAAGCACAGGTCCAATTGTGGGTTCAGGACTTGGACCCCGTAGAGTAAAAAAAATAACTCCAATTGTGGATGTAGAACCCCAACCTTGCAAAGTTGAAGGAAACAAAAGCAAGAAACAATAACCAACAAGTCCAACCGCAGGTGGAGGTCCTCAACCTTGCAAAGTTGAACCAAACAACAACAAGCAGCAACCAACAAACCAACGAACAAGAAGCACCCACCAAACCAATAAACAATATATGTATCTTCAACGATGACCAAATTGCATTCTAAGCATAGAAGAAGTATGAAACATATGATGGCTATGAAACTGGCGGTGGACAACAATATTGTCCAATTTCACTACAACATTGTATGGAAAAATTCTAGGAAAAATGTATTGTGAGAAGCCTATTTAGGTAAACATTTAAGGTTGTCAGGTTGTTTAAGGGCCTCGCGGTATGCAACCATTTAATTTGTCAGGCATGTTTAAGGACCTCATGCTATGTAAACATTTAAGCTGCTAGGCCTATTCAAGTACCTCAAAAAGAGTGTCAATTCTCTAAACCTTTGGTATGTAAACATTTCAATACAAATAGAAATGATAAAAACATTTAAAAAAAAACGTCGATGCTCAGAAATTTTGGTATGTAAACATTTCAGTAAAAATGTAATAAAAATTAAAAAAGAGCGTCTAATCTCAAAACTTTGGATATATAAACATTTACAACATTGGGAACAAACACTACTACATTGGGTGCAAATTACAACGAAATATTACGACGGTTTAAAATTCCGTCGTATTTTTTTTTCTTTTTTTGGACTAAATATACTTTTTTTTTCGGGGTCCAATTGTTGGTCGCTCTAGCGACCAATATTCCACGTTGGTCATTATAACGACGAAAGTTAGTCGGTAGAGCAACCAACCACCAGTTAGTTGCTATAGAAACCAACAATGGCACGTGTGAGAATCAAATGGTCATTTATGGCAAATCAATCCTATATATATCTCAGTTATGACAAATTTGCTATAGTTGCGACAATCATTTTCTACAGTTGCAAAAATCACTCGGGTGTTCTCATGAAATGGTGTTCTGGTTTTTTATGAAATATTGATTTCAATTCTCTTTCAAGAAGAGAAACATTGAATTGATCAGACTCTACATAGCTGAGATTTTGAAGGTCAGTACTTAAAAAATTTATGTGTGATTTAGTAATTTGGTGCTATTGAACTATTTTATGGTTTATTTTCACTCCTTAAATCAGATTTTATGGTTTATTTTAACTCAAATTTTTTTTATGGTTTATCCACTTTTGATAGAGTAAAAAGATTATTGATTCAGCTACAATCACTCTAATTAGATTCAATCACTCTAATTTTGTTATTATATTTCAATGAACTTCTTGAATATCTAAGTATCCTTGCCTTATAAAATTTACATTTAGGGTTTCCTCCTTGAGTTGGAAAAGAACCAACTAGAAGTGAAAAGCAGTGGCTTTTTTGTTGATATTGGGCATCAGTACTCTTGTGTATCCCTAAAGCTACCCTTATTTTTATTAGGGACTTAATATTATATAGTGTTATTTTGGGTGATAATAGATCCACCTCCTCTTATTAATGTTTCATGCTTTGTCCCATATTTTTTCTGAACATGCTGTATAATTTTCATTACAAATATCTAAATATATACCAAATTATTTGAATAGATTTGTATATTGTACTTATAATGTTTCAATGGATTTGTTGTAATAGGTAATTACAATGTCAACTCCAGATGAGA
>SNQJ01S0210081.1:18162-28500 GCA_010110895.2 Picea sitchensis
ATGAAATTGTGCAATGAACAAGACAAATGAAATGTTAAACATTAAAAAAACAATATCGTTATAAAAATATACCTGGAATAATCATTGCCAACATTGTGTGCTCTCTCTTTATTGACATCTATAGAGGAAGGTTATTGTTTATAACAAAAATAGGCCACACCAAGTAGATAGACCTGAACTCACCAAATGGATTTACACCATCAGCTGCCAATGAAATCCTAACATTACAAGGTTCTTCTTTAACAATTGGCCATATTTCTTCGATATTTTTATATAAAGAACCATATTCTAATAATATCATCTTCACTTCTATTCCATGCATGGTAATCCATAAACTGTGTTATGTTCCGACATCTAAATAGTCGCTGCAGGTGTGGAATTATGGGAATATAACGAAGAACCTTGTGAGGCACTTGTTTTGTTAACTAATCAGTTCAATATCCACTGATTTGGCATTGCGGGAAATTCAATTCAGATGCATATTGTCCATAATATATTATGTGATCATTGGGGCATGCATCAATAGCCTGATATTCCATTCCAATTTCTTTTAGAATGGCTGATAATTCTCAGTATGTGCGAGGTAAATTATTTGGTGATGGTAAGAAATATTCACCTATCAACCTACAACAACAATATGAAATTTTTTCAGATATAAACTTAGACTCACTGCCTGATTTAGCCCTTTCCTTTGAATAGTTCTCAAGTTTGATAATGTGTTCTATTTATTTCAGACCCCATAGCCCAAATGTTATCTTCTTTTTTCCAGTCATTTTATTAAAAAAACCCAACACAAACTGAATCTAGCCACCGATTTCTATACCGATATCAAGTGAAACGAGAGATCCCTCTCTGAGTTGAGCAGGCTAGTGCCTCAGATCTAAAGCTGGTTGAAAATTTTACCTCTGTCATTTGTCTATTCCTCCGGACGAAATTTACGGAGTGCTAACATTCTGGCGCCGTTGTCGGGGATGAAATTGAAAAATTTTCCCTGGGAAAGAATGACATGGTTGAGTTCTAAGGTCTGAGAGCAGTAGACACTTGGGCACATATTGGCTGTATTCCTTCTCTGGCGACTCCACATATCAAAAAATCAGTTTGAAGGTGATTCCACTGGTAGAAAAATCCATAAATTCAAACATTATTGACGACTACACTCTCAATGCAAAATCCAGCTTCCAAAACATTATTGGCAACTCCACTCTCAATGCAGAATCCAGCTTCCAAAACATTATTGGCGAATCCACTCAAGCTTCAAATATAATTCAGAGGCTTCACTAGAAGATGAGATCCCTTGACAGGGGAGTGTGAAGGTATCATGGAGGAAAACAGGTACTCAAAATGGGATCTCTTCCAAAGAATTTTACTATTTTTTATAAGTTACTTATTTTCCTTCCTTGAGCATGCCAAACAATTTTTTCTTTACCTAATGCATTTGGATGACAATATTGAAAAAATTGCAATCATTTATCCTCCTCTTAAAGTTACACATGCATACCCCCACTGTATCACTGATTTTGATAAGATTTTTACAGTTGGGCCATGTAATGACCATGATCAAGTCAATAAACCTCATAACGCCAAGGCTGTTATCTCTTCCCCTTTTCCTAGTCCAATGTCCTCCAGAACCCAACATAGATACAGACCCTTAAAGTTACCCCACATCCTTCATGATTTTCCTCAAAAACACTATGAGTACCTGCCTATGTTTGATGGGGAACCTGATACCATCTCAGCTGAAAAGCACATCCAAGGGTTTGAGCATTTTATAGATTTGTTTGAGATTGACCATGATGATGTTTGTATGAGGGCCTTCTCTCAATCCTTGAAAGGAGACACCAAATACTGGTTTAAATGTTTGCATCCAGAGACAATTAGCTCATGGGAGGAATTGAAGGATGTCTTTTTAAAGTTTTGGTGTAGGAAGAAATATTTGGATCTACAACTTATAGAGTTCTATGCCTTAAAAAAGTAGAGCAATAAAACTATTTCTATATTCAGTAGAAGGTTTTCCAATGTCTATTACAATTTTTCCAAAGGAATTCAACTCACTGAGGCTGCCGCCATGCTCCATTATGCAACTACTCTTCATCTAGATTTGTCTTTTCTCCTGATGGAAAGAAGACCTAATTCCTTACAAAAAATGTTTAATGATGCTCAGGATATTCAACAGAACATCCAAGCATGTAAACAGATCCAAAATGAGGAGTTAGATGCTAAAGAAAATAAAAGAGAATATGAATAGAAAATGGTTGATTGGAAACTTGATCATATAGTTGACCATGTCACAGGCCCTCTTGAATTTCCCAATACCAATGATGTTGTAAAAAATTATGTCCCACTTGTTGAAAGAGAAGGTGTTGATTTAGTTTCTGATCCATCCCATGATAAGCAAGGAGATGAATGTTTAATGTATTCATTTATAGATAATCGAGAGGATGAGTGTACAAATCAGTTTGTCGAAGAACAAGTTGATGTTCCAAGTTTTTTCTTTTTAGATGACCTTGCTTATGTCAGTGATCTGTCTGTATATGACAAGTTTGAAGATGATTGTGATATTGAAGACTTTATTTTTCAGCGGTACAGTGAGGAGAAACATATTAGATCAGATGAAGAGAATTCTCTACCCTTGTGATTTACTACATTCAAATTGTTGAAAGAGAATTCTCAGATTATTGTTGATGCAAATGAATTTGTGTTGATGCAAAGTCACACCAAACCAACGAAACGGATTGACAAGATATTGGAGTACTCTTCTCAAATGCCTGATGACCCTATTCTTTGTTTTGAGGAAGACCTTGTAAATTCAGAAATACAGTTGTTGGTCGAAGACAAAGCAGAAAGTGAGCATGTCCAGAAACCCGAAGAGATGGAAAAATGTACCTATGATTATACTAAAAAAAATGAAGAAGGTTTTGAATCAGGTAATAAAACCTTTCCATTATGTTTTCCCTCATTCAAATTATGAAAAAAAAATGTCTGTAGCATTTCAAATCAGAGAACGTCCAAGCATGGCATTGAAAGTGAAGAAAGTAGCGGGCTTATAGATAAAAACTCTCTCCCCTTATGTTATTTTTCCTTTGAATGGTTAAGAGAAAATCATGAAATTTTAGAAAAAATAGGGAGTTCTGACTATACTCTCAGTAGCACTGTTTTAAATGAAAAGGTTGTCATCATTTAAGAACACCAACTACACTCACATGCATTGCACGATCATTACTTGGAAGGTTATTTCAATTCAGAATTCCAATCTGTGCTTAGTCATCAAATTAAAGAAGAAGCCGAACAAGAAATTTTTATCAAAGGTATTTTCCTTTCTCCCAGAACTAATGCAGATGTTCAACAATATACCAGCAAGACAAGGTATTTCAAGGTTACCTTTCTTCCAGTGAGAATGACGTACTAGTTCAATTTCTAAACAACATAGACACATGCAAGGATTTTGAAAATACATACATGAGGACTCTACACTGTGAAATAGTTCATGATGTCATATTTTCTCATTTGCAAGAATATTATGAGCAAGAACTTATTTCTATTAATTCATTTGAAATTCAAAATCGCAGCCCTCAAACAAATTTCCAGAAGTTTAATGAAACCAAATCAGAATTGTTTGATGAAAAAAAGGATAACCTTGATGCACATAATATGGATGTCATATTTGAAGAATGTATGAATGTTTTTCTTGAGATGCATGGAGAAGTAAACAAACCCATTGCTTCCATTTCATTTGAAAATGTTCTCAAAACAAAAGAAATAAAGCAAGAACAACAAACACTTACAAAAGAGTCTTGTATTTTTGTTTTTGCTCACCAAGAAGAAATGATTTTTCATGGTTTTCAAGATCCGGTGGCCATCCTATTATAGTCATCAGTGAAGAAGGAGTTTGTTTCATTCATAAAATTAGATTTTGGATTCAAATTTTGTTTTTTAGCTGCCATCTTTTACATTTGTCTGCCTTCTTAAGAAAGATGTGAGCAAAGAAAAATCAGGTAGCCAATTGCTTGATTGGTTGCATTGGCACTTTAGCATCACTTGATTGAGTATTCGTTTCAACATTTTAGGGTAGGTAGGAATGTACGAATAATCTTGTTGGACAAGAATTCTTTAGTTTATATTTCCAGTATTGTGTACAGTCAGTTTCAATAGTATATTCAGTGTTTAGTATCCAGTTGAGAGTAGCGTGCAGATTTTGGGCTTCAGCAGACACTAGTGATATGGTAGGATCAAGGTACGCACATTTGTTTTGGGATCATTCCAATGGATCAAACACTGGGTATACGATTTCTTTGCTACCTCACAAGGAGGATAACATCCCCCGTTGGAGCCTATGTTATCACCATAACAATTTTTAGACAAGATCCAAGTCTTAGAAATTTAGCAAGAGCTACATTGTCGCGGAAGCGTGATAGTTTGGAAAATGGATAATTTAAAGGACCATGGCGTATTTGGCGGCATACAGAAAAATATAGCAGAGGCACAAAAGGAATAACTCGACAGATCGTCGATTGTAAAATGGCTTAGATCAATGGTTGGAGGCCATATCGGGCGGTGAACTTGCACGAGACTTAATCATGTAAGGGCAGACCGGGGAAAACCATTATGGTTTTTAAAATGGACGTGCAGTGCCTCGAGAGATACATCAGGGCAAAAGGTGGTTTTCCTGAAAGAACTTTCACCAAAGCCCCGATGTCACATGTTTCAATATGTCAAATCAATCACTTGTGGGGCGGGTGACGACTGGTCAGAATCACCCCGCTTCACTCGTTCGGTACTTCACAACCATATGATGTCAGGGGAACTCTGCCATATAACGAACTCGAAAGTTAATCATTTGAAATAGATTAGCCAAGCATGGTAAACCAACGTACCTGTAAGTGACTCTGTCAGTGATTCATGATTGGAACTCTATAACTACCGATTCTCGAATATGAGGGTACCATCTCATCCATAAGATTGAATCTTTAATTTTTGAAAGGAACATCTTGGTTTCCATGATACTGGAATACATGGACAAGACCAATCAAGCCATATCCAATCAAACAGGTCATTCAAGTAACATGGTGGGTTTATCTACTGGTAAGATGGAAAGGGAAATTGCAAGTATATTAGCAACTAAATTCCATGCGGAACCTGCTATAGACCCATGATTAGAATTTAGGCTCAATCCCATCATGAAGGACCTAATCATCAATGGTCCGGTTGTGAAAAATAAATGGAGTAAACGATAGAAGACAAAAAACATGGCTGAAACGACTGAAAGCAATGGGGAGAATCAACCGACCTAGTTGGTCAGTCTGAAGAAGGAGATCCCTGAGCTAAAATAAATTCTCAAACTATAATAAATTCATCTCAGCATGTTTTGGACAGATGGTCATCGAAGAAAAGGGCCTAGATATGATGACGTTGTTCCTAACGGTCCCTTTAAAATAGGATAACAATTATTATAAATGATTCCTCGTAAGTCATCTCTAATTTTAGAATTACAAGAAGTATGAACGTTTTGAATTCCACAATAAATTTCTCTATATATATTATCTCGAGGATATAGAAAGGCATGGAGAAAGAGGAGCCTGCCCTCTGTGCAGGAAGACTTTTGTAAAATTTTGGGGCTAGTATGAATATATAAATGCAGAGGTATATTTTGGATTGTTTATGAAAATATTTTAATTGGCAGTGATATGAGTCTTGTTTTCCCTTCATAGTACGTATTTCCTATAAGCATATAATTCATTTACATTTCCTTCTGTCTAAATTGGAGATTTAGAAGCCCATAATTCATTATTTAATGCTCTTGGCTTAGCAACTTAGACTATGTTTCTCTCTTCTTAACTTATTCAAAATTAATTTATGCAATGCTCTGATGTAGTTATGTGTTTTTTTTCCTCTAATGTCATGCAAAATTTTCATATATAAACGCAGACTCACTGCCTGATTTATCCTTTTCCTTTGAATAGTTCTCAGGTTTGATACTGTGTTCTATTTATTTCAGACCCCATAGCCCAAATGTTATCTTCTTTTTTCCAGTCATTTTATTAAAAACACCCAACACAAACCGAATCTAGCCACCGATTTCCATAGCGATATCAAGTGACACAAGAGAGCCCTCTCTGAGTTGAGAAGGCTAGTGCCTCAACTCTAAAGCTGGTTGAAAAAGTTACCTATGTCGCTTGTCTATTCAGCTGGACAAATTTTACGGAGTGATAACAGAATCAACCAATTAACCATGTTGAGCTATCGATTTGATTTTTATAATAAAAATAGCAGTGACTAGATACCAAAAAAAATCAAAACCATTGTCAACGCTATTAACAGAGACAAGCCAACAATCAACCACTGTCGATGATACTCCAACAACTCACAACAGTCAACAATATACCTAACAAGATATAACTGGCTCCATTTATTAAAAATGGGCTTCGAATAATGAAATGTTCGCTCTGTGGAACCAACACAGGGAGACTGGAATCAACAACCAACAAAAGGTGAGAAAAGTTTGAGACAACAAGGTGGACACACATGCCATATCACCAATAACTTTGCAAGACAAGGTGACAGTTCACCAAGTAGGAGAGATTAGGAATAGACGAGCAAAGGTTCCTGACGGGCCAATAAATAACACCGAGAAAACGCATGGCATAACCCTCGCGACTTTCCCCAATCAACCTAAGTAATGCTGATATAAAAACATAGCCATGACATAAAAATCAACCCCAAATAAATCCCCTTGGCATAATATCCATCATAACCAACTACGCAGACACCAATAGTATAAACGAGCCCATACCCAGGTGAAACGATACGAAGTGACACAAGGTGGTTCGAAATCAAACCCAACAACCCCATAACAACAAATACGATCGGGCATAGTGACAAGAACTATGTGGAGACGACCGACAAGTCTGGACTGAATGAACCCTCTAAAAAAACTCACAAGGACAACAGAGAGCCTTCATGGCTTATACCACTCAGAGTAATCAATGAAACTGTGACTTCAACCATCATTTTCCATTTGCAACGAAAACCACACAACAATCCATTCCAGAGAAATATCACAAGTTTACATAGTTTCCAGTCTCAAGAAAAGAACAGACCCATACATCACCGAGTCAATATCTATTTCATAACCAGAGTGGGTTCATGGATGGCGAAAAAGACATACCTATAACCAAAAATCCTTAAAAACGCGAGCTTGGTTGAGAAGTTCTTCCCTTGCCTGAAAATTGGAGCTTAACCATATCAAACACAATTGAACAATAGCCAAGCTAGGGTGACGGCCAATGGGAGAGGTATGGAGTGACGTGCAATAAATGCCATCCTTTACTCATTAAATCACTTAGTACACGCTAGCCAACCATCCATTAATCCATTCAATTAATCTATGCATCGAAACTAAAATCCATTACTTGCCAAATTTTCCACCCATATCACATTTAACCATTGCCAACCATACCATAACGCATATCAAATGTGATTTCATATAACTCAATAAATCGTATAGCCACTAACTTCATTAGCTAGGACTAACAATAATCCCTTTAATTTCATTTGTATATAATGTAGCATAGCATAGTATAGGATAGCTCCTCTAGATTTATTCCATATTCCTTTTACCTTTTTTCATGAGTAACATATGTTTTGTGCAAGTGTAATATGTAATAGATCATGGTGTAATTAGCATGGAAATAGGAGTTCACATAAGCCCTCATGACATGAAACCCACACATATCATGAATTATCCATCGTCCATTTGTTGCAAATAGAACCAACATTTGAACATCAATCATGCTCAAACTTGTAATCAGTGTCGAACAACAACATAAACATCAAATAAGACCCAGATTTGATCCTCCAATCTGAAAGGGGGTCCAACCTACAAGTATTATATATATCATTAGCTTATAATAATAGGCTTTAGCAATACTTTGCAGGCGAAATCGTCGTTGCAATTTTTATCATCAACAAACTGGCGACTTCATAGGGAATTTTTTTTTCAATAGATTTAGAACTCAGAAGTCATGGTTTCGCAGACCAAGAACATCAGGTCAAGAAGATATAACAGGAAGATTATGCAACAGGGTGAAGTGAGCAGATTTAATGGAAAAATGACCGGGAATTTGGGAATAACTCATGAAAAATGTTTAGTATGAGGGGGTTTATCCCTGTATGCATACTTGCTTGACCAGAATTTACTCTTTACTTCAAGGAAAAAAATTATAGACTTGCTCTTTTAAATTTTCAAATGGATGAATAAATGGAAAGCAGAAGTGAGAGATAACCAATTTATTTTTAAGACAACAATGAAAGTAGATAACAAATTCAATTGTTTTCAGTGGGGGACATCATAACAACTATGTAAGCTTGATTTTTATTGACTAACAATATCTTGCAGGAATGTCACTATGGCAGGATTGATCCAACATCTTATTCTTGACCAAAATCAACTAAAAGACAAAAAAGCGATAAAAATCATGGCAGAATTAAAATTGCAAAGTTTAAAACAAGAGAAATAAAATGATAGAAATATAAAAGCAACAAGAAATTGTGAAAAACATAAAGAAAAAATCAAACTACTATAAAAAAAAAATGAAAATAGTGGAAAAAATGAAAGCAAAGCTAGACTACTAATATACAAAAAACCCAAACAACGTTAAAACTTTTCAAGTTGGTTCCAGGTAATGTTTTAAGTGGGAACCATTATTGTTGTAGGAGAATAATCACTCCTGTAAATATTTTAGGATGTAAGAGTTAGTACCTAGGACAGAAGCCATTTTTAAAGGACCCAACCATAGTTTTTGAAACTTTGAGACAACCGATAGTCCTTCAGAGTGTATGATTCGATCATCAAGTAAACATGCTTAATCTTATCGATCAAATCGTTGAAAGTTATTTGCATAGATCCTTTAAAAGTGGTACTTGCATCAGGTAAGCCAGAAAGAATACGTTCATGAGTCACAATACCCCAATCAGTGATAAAGGTCGTTTTGTAAGCATCTTCCCCTTTTACCTTGATTTGATTGTAACCCAAAAAGTGTTCAAGTAAGCACCTCATCTGTGACCTTACAACTTGTTGCAGAATAAAATCCTGATTGAACGTGAAAACATTAATGAAAAAGCTAATATGATCAGTGACCTTTGGAACATGTACCAATTTGGAAACCCATTCAGGGTACCTGACCGGGAAGGCGATTCTAGCCTTCAAGGATTTTCCCAACTCCCCTTGAATAGTTTCTTCCAATGCAGGGTTGACAAGTCTTTGTTTTTTCCTAACTAGTTTTATGCCTTCCTTGATGGGGGTGGCATGTTGTATAAGACCAGGATCAAAACCACGAAGATCCTTGTAAGACCAAGCAAAAACATCTTGAAATTAGCCAAGTAACTTGGCAAACTTCATCTTATCTTCATCAGAACATTGGACAAATACTTTAAAATTATTTGGAAACTTGGGTGTCCCAATGTTCAAGCAGATGGTTTCACCCACCTTCCTTTTTGACTCCTCTTCTTTCTGTTTCTCTTTATTTCCTACATCACTTGATGAAAATGAATTTTCTAGGGGAGTCGAGCCTTTAGGAATCTTGTCATCTTCTATGGATATAATTTCCTTGGGCTTAAAAGGTTCATTTTGAAATAAAGGAGAAATGATTTCATCGTTAGGGAAGACCTGCCAAGATTCTATATTGTCAGGGATGTGTGGATGATATAAAGATTGAAAAGTAAAATCAGGCCTATGCGATAGAAGTTGTCGAGTAGGAGAGGCTGCAAAAATAGCTAACCGATCAACCATCGAGTTTAATTCCCTCTTAACATGAGTGATTTTCAAAGATAATAGGTTTGAGATAAGCGCCCAAAAAGTTTGGGTGTATTGTTTCATCAACTTGTTTCTAGGAGAGTAAATTTTACATTCAAGGTTCACAACAAGCTCAGAATCCCCAAAAATTGAAAGGTGACCACAACTAAGATTATAGGTGTTTTCAATGCCTAATAATAAAGCTTCGAATTCAGTCACATTGTTTGTGCAAGAAAACTCCAACCTATAAGAAAAGTTATGGATTTTTACTATAGGAGAAATCAAGACAATGCCAACTCCATTACTTTCATTAGAGCATGAACCATCAAAGTGCATGTGCCACATACAATCATCTAAATCAATTTGTTCCAAGGGAATGTTATCCTCCTCAGAAAAGATGGAATACACTCCTAGGTCCTCTTTGATATAGTTTACATTAGGTTGTGGGACACTTTCTATGTAAGGTGAAATCCTTCTCTCTCTAAGGACTATAATGTTTTTACCATTACGAGTAACAGAAAAATGTGTTCTATCGAGTGAGAGGAATCCAC
>SNQJ01S0210082.1:0-16025 GCA_010110895.2 Picea sitchensis
AGTCCCATGCAATTTTGATACTCTAGGAAGAATTTATGATTGTTTTACTTGGAACACCTTCTTGAGACTAGTCAATAGGGCTAGTCAGGTACCCTATCTTACACAGGGTGTATCTACAAATTTAAGATGACCCAGAAGCTGAAATTTTTACCAAAGATACAATACTAATTTCTGTAAATGGCCTTCGGATTTCAGGGTCTGAAACATTACAGAAATTTTTTTATAGCGAAAATTACACAATGACTAATTTCAGGATGATTCCAGAACCCTATCTTGTACAGGCTGTATCTTTGAAAGTACAAGGCCTCAGGAGCTGAATTTTGAACCCAACGTACTTTGATATGTCTTCTAAATACCCTCCAAGCCGTTCCATCTGAAACGTTTTAGAAAACATGTTGTAGCGAAAATTCCACAGTGTCTCAGATGTACCAGTGAAACCCCAAGACCTTGAACTCTGATACCATATGTTAAGAACCAAACATCAATATAGCATAGAAAAACCTTAGGAAAAGTACTCAAAGCCTTGAAAAAGAGATAATTTCAGATAATAAGCCTCTTCGAGGGGGCAACATCCTTTTACCCCACTTAAATGCTCAAGTACAAGATGATTCAAAATGAAAATGTCTCCTTGGTATATATAGGAGACTAGGAGGTATAATTACAACTGATGGCCTAAAGCCGACATAAATAAAATAACATTGCCAATATAAATTACAACTAATGGCCTAAATCCGACATAAATAAAATAACATTACTAATCTAATATGCCCCAATTAAGGGGTAATGAGCCAATATTAGGGCTTAACAAGACGTCCCCAGTGACCTGAGGTTTGAGAAGGAAAAGGTTAAAGTTTCTATGAAAATATCCCCTCTCACAAGCCACACTGATCATAAAGTCCCAGGGTTTTAACCAATGAAGTAATGAAGAATTAAGATCTACCTGCCCAGAACAAAGAAACAAGAAAATATATCTTTTGCAAGTACAACTTGTTGTTAATACTTCAAAAAACCATGGACTTTATCAATAAAAGAAATAGTTGATATATGGTGAAGAAAACATAAATTTATATCAACAATGTTTATAAGACAGTAGCTTCACAATAAGTTCCTTAAAATGGCTTCAAAATGACCAAGAATAATTACTCATCAATACCAAAATACTAGCATTTGTCAGAAGCAAATAAGGTAGTGTATTAATCAACTTTTCAATTGCTTTTAAATGATTTTAGTGCTGCAATAAATGGTTGTAGCTTACTTTAGCAACAACAAAAAATAGTTTAGTAGATTAGTCTATTCTAAGGTTAGGATTAGTTAGTAGAGAGCTCAAGATAAAGGTTTTGATAGTAGTTTTTGTCAATCACTCAATAGAAAGTCTTAGATCAGTGCTTTTTTAGGGTAAATGGAGTCCTTTTAGACAACAAAAAATCTTGAAGGAACAAATGATAATGAGAGAACTAGAGACAAGAGGGGTCAATAATTGAAGTGTTGGTAGCCCAAGGCTTCAATCACCAAACCCTAGGGGGGAAATGGCTACTAGGAAGTAGTTAACCCTAGGCCCTAGTAGTTTCCCGCCTACTTTAGCTCAAGGATGAAGTAGATGATGAATTAGATGGAAAAAAATGTGCTAGGGTGTTGCAATGGCAAGGCCCTTAGCAAAATCTTCAAGAAAATCAATTTTCTAGCATAATCTAGTAGGTGAAAGTTATTAAGGCAAGGACAATAACATGTGATTTAGCCTCCTAGGGTTTTAAGATAGAAATTTCATAATATTAATATAAATGCAAGATAAATATAACTATAACCATTCAATGAAGAATAACTGCAGAAAATTTACTTACATTCACCAAGAATCATCTAGCAAATAGCCTAGTTGAACACTCCCACCAAGAAAAATGCCAAAATAGTCCAAAATAAGCCTTGTTCAAGAAGTGCGCACCAAATTTCATCCAATTAACCCTAATCAGGGTGAAAATTTCAGACCTCACACTTATGTGAGTGAAAGATGATGAAAAAATACAAGGGAAAATTCCTTATTTATACAATTACAATGACCAGAATTAGGTCAAAAAGGCCGACATGGCCAATTTACATGTAATATCCAGGTTTTACATTAAATGAAAAATTAAACCATAAATCAAGCAGAAAAGGTGACATCATGCCCTTTTAGGGTGACATTAGGCCTTTCTAGTGCAACATTGGCCTCTAGGAGAAAAACGTTAGGCCTCCCAGGGCCTCTGGATCAAGCCACATGTGCCACTTGGCACAAAAATGCCTCCAAAGTGTCCATCAAATGTTGGGTGACGTAAAGGGTCATAGATTTGATTTCATGGGACTTCCAAGGCCTACATAATAGTGGGAGGGAAAAAAAACCCTAGTTCCAGGCCTTCTAGGTTGTCTCTGGTGGAACATCCTCCTCTCTCTCTGGTGCAAACCTCTGATCCGTCTCTACCTCTGGCTGGGGTATCAACATCCATTTGGTGGGATTTTATCCCTATGGAGGTCCGAACTAATAATATCCCCATGTGTACTTGTTTGTTGGGTGTGGCCCTGCAACAACAACAAGTATGCCCTCCATGGGCTCATAAGTCACATAGATCATAATAATGTTAATCACGTCTAATAATCAAGTTATCTAAACATGTGAATAAAACCCCTCTTTCCCAGACAAGTGCTCAAACACGTTATGCTATTCTACAAGCCAGGTTTGGAGGAGATGTTACAAGGTCCTATTGGGAATGTACCTTGTTTGTTGGTAACTCTAACAACAACAAGTATGCTCCATGGCCCAAGGTCACAGATCATAATAATAACAGCACTACGCCTAATAACTGCCGGTCTAAACATGTGAATAAAACCCCTTCAGACAAGTACCAAACATCGCTATGCCATTCTACAAGCCGCCTGGAGGAGATGCTAAGGTCCCATTGGGATAATTCTCATTGGATCGGATGTTTCTAGTGAAGACACATCCGTGCTAAGCAAGTGGGATGAAGTGGTATACGTATGATCAATGGGTGAAGTGGATGATAGGGAAATGTATGTATTTATATGTGGTGCCTGTAGGGTGAGTTGTTCCTGTCATGGATGCAAATGTTTCGAGGCCCATTTAATTCTTTTATATTTTTATTTTATTGATTTTTCTTCAAGAGACTAGTTAGGGATCACCGGCATGGTGACTAATGGTGATAATGTTACCCACAAAGTATCAATGGAGATGAGTATATTGGCTCCGTGATGAGACCCTCGTTTTCCTATTATCCCACCAATAGCCACTACCTCGCTTGCGGACTAACTGAATGGTAGGCTATAACCGGCCACATTGTTGGAAGATTATTGTTGTCATTGATACAACTCAGCCATGGGTTTTGGACTTCAAGATTGATAAAGGTATTTGACATGAAGGACAATGCATCATTGCATATACAACACCCATGAATGGATAGTAATAATAATGTTGTTTCCCTGGTATGCGGGTACGTCACGCGGATCCTCATGGTTGACTCCAGAAATGAATTTTGAATATGACAAAGTGAATTGAAGAAGGAAGTATTACGTAGGCCCCCTAAAGATAATTGAAGAAAAGAATTACAAAATAAGAAAGTGTCAGTCAACCTAATGTTAAAAGGAAGTGACATAGTATAAATAAACATCATTATACATTCATTTTATACAAGCCAAATTTTAGAGGGAATAAGAAATAAAAGAAGGCTGGATTTCAAGGGGAGGATGAAGTCTTTTGGTGATGTGTTCTGGTATGTTATTTCGTGTCATCTTCACCATTTTGTTATAACATTTTTTCTAGAATGATTCAGATTATGAAATCGATGGCATATTGAGAAGACATATCAAGGTACCCTCCGTAAATATTTCAGCTCTTGATCGGCTATAATTATGGAGATACACTCATGGAAGATAGGGTTTGTGACCAGTCCCTAAGCTAGTCAATAAACGTGTGTTCCGTGCACAATAGTCATAACGTCTCATAGAGAATCTAAATGATGTGGAAAATTTCATTGGAAAGAGTAATAACTTTAGTTTCTTGTGTACTATTTCCAATGGAAGTGAAAATTAGAGGAGTTTAAAATAATACATTGAGTAATATTAAATAAAGGGTCAGAGTACTCCAATAATTGAATAAAGTCTACCATTATTTCTATAACTTATTTTGGGGAGTATTCAAGGAGTAACCAGGGAGGAGTTTGTGAGAATACATTGAGTAATATTATATGCAAGATCAGAGTACCCAAGAATTGAATAATTTCAAAAAAATGAAGAAGTCTCAGAAACATTATCGTTCTATGTGTTGATTGGTTGATTGTGATGATTGAATGTAAAGTTGTATTATCTCACATATATTATTGGATGGAAGGAAGGGCAAGGATGGAGAGTTCAACTCTCTCTGATATTGAGGATTGTATCTTCCTCCTTGAGGTTTATCCCTCCCTACATTTGGAATCAGAAGCTACCCTTTGGAAGTCATTACTTCCTCTCAATCCATAACTATTGATTATCATATATTGTGTAATGGTGTGGCCATGGGTGTACTGGTGTAACTCTTATATTATTATTCATTTCATTGGACATAGTTGAATGGTTTAATTATAAGTTGGAAAAGGTTTTAAATTGCACTTGACACTAATTCACCCCCCCAAGATCAACAATTGGTAATGGTGCAGTTACCTTCACATTAACCATTCGAAGGAAGATCCTAAGAAGAAATGGAAGAAAAAATCAAATGGGATTCCAAGATTGATGGAAGCACTTTTGAATACTGAGTAATATAATGGAAACTTCACTTGAAATCTCTTTGGGAAGATGTTTTTCCTCGCCACGATACAGTGATTTGAAGAAACCAAAGACTCCAGCTGAAAAGGAAGCAAAAAGGAACAAATACCACAGTAGATACAATCCTGGATGGATTGGTAGATTTAGTGAAATCCAAGGTGGGATCATGTGCATCATCAAAATATATTTTGGGACAAGCTACAAGACCCTTATGTAAGGGAAGACGCTAAGAAGAAGAAAGAAAGAAGAAGAAGAAGAAAATTACAACATCTCGCATTTCAAAGAAGAAAATAGAGGTCATTTTCTTCTTTGAATTCGTGAAGGAGTAGTAATGTTGAATTTGAATGTCCCTCATCCAAGGATTGAAAAGAAATGACACCTAAGAAGAAAATTCCAATGAAGAAGAAGAAAATCATGAAGAAAAATTATTCAACAAGAAGATGAGAATCTTAAAAAATTGAAGCATGTTGAGATTGAAAATAGCAAGCTCAAAGACACGAAAGAAAACTAAGAAGTGAATTGGTGACAGAAAGAAAATTGTAATCTTGAAGAAACAATTAGAATACTTTGAGAAACTAAGGAGAAGAAACCATTTCCGAAAAACTCCCACCAAGAAAGAAGAATAAGAGAAGTAAGGAATGTCCAAATGAAGAAGAAAGAAGAAGATTGTGAGAAACCTGAACAAGAATTTGTCTCCATTGAGGAAGAGCTTAAGAAAATCCCAAGTGCCAAAAGAATTAACACACATTGGATGCATGGGTGAACCACAAAGAAGATGCAAAATACCAACAAGAAGGTTGAAGAAAGAGCTACATGATAGTTGATGAGAAGGGACCGTGATACGTGAAAGAAGGAATGATTACAAAAGATGAATATCCAAGAAGACCCTAACCCTTTAGAATCAAAGAATATCTTCAATCAATATGAAGGAAACTACATAAGAATAGATCATGAACCCAGATGGACTACATCACAAAAGCCCATTTACTCCATGGTATCAGAATTCTCTTTCTTGGTCATTGTTACACTGCAACATTTGGACATAAGGTACCAATTGTAGAATCAATGAGCGAAGCCACAATGCTAAGAAACATGAGCCGAAAATAAAGATATGGAAATAATCATGATTTGTCAACAAAATTTATAATTCATTTTCCCATTGATGGACAAAAATACTGTATTCTACAAATATAATTATCTTGGTCACAAAAAGATGATTGCAGATATATGAATGAAGATGCCCCATGCCAACCACAAGATAGAGAAGGAAAGCATCCCAAACAATGAAGATTTTCTAATAGCATTGACCATTGAAGAAAGTAAAGAAGCACAAGGAATGGTACATGATAGTGGATGTTCTCACATGACCGGGATCAAGACAAATTCATTAGCTTGAAGAGAAAGGGTGGCAATGTTGCATTTGGAGATGAATCATCCGCCAAAATACTTGGAGAAGGTGGTAGTAGAACTTGGAATAAAAAATGTAAAAGAAAATAATGTTCTATTACATGAAGACTTAATCATAATCTACTCCGCTATTGCAAAATGTGTGATCAAGGATACACTCCACGCTTGATCTTCAAAAATGTAAAATCAGAGAAGTAACTCAGGAAGATTGGTTTCAGCTGCAACAAGAAGACCGAATAATATATACATCCCAGACATGAAGAAGAGAGAAGACAAAATCCACACAAAATGATTCTAAGGAAGAAAAGTCCCAAAGACCAAAAATAAGGATGAAGTATTATTGATGTCACATAAGTCCTGTGGGATTTCAAAGAAGAGAGTTGACATTTTGCATTAAACTCTGGAGTCTCTAACTCCTACATTGATGTCAGTTGGGGAGAGGAAATTGGGATCAAGGATGATAGGGGAGCATGAGTAAGCTGCCATCAATGACAAAGGGGAGATTGCTTGGAAGATTATTGTTGTCATTGATGTCAACCCTAATGGTTTCGAAAATCGCTAAAGATTGATAAAGCAGCATTTCATTACTGAAGCGACAATGTAATATGCATATAAAACACCATGAATGGATAGTATACATCATGTTGTTCGTGGTATGTGTATAATGGTCATCGGATCCCTCAATGGTTGAGGAGAAATGAACTTTGAAGATGATAAAAGTGAATTGAAGAAGGAAGTACATGTAGGCCCCTCAAGATAATTAAAAGAAAAGAATTACAAAATAAGAAAGTGTCGCCCGGCCCCATCGTTAAAAAGGGAAGGGAATAAACAGACAGCACTGTCATACATCCATCTGATACAAGCTCTCAAATTTCAGGAGGGGAATAAGAAGTGTGCTAGGCTATTTGATTTCAAGGGAGGATAAAGTCTTTGGTGATGTCTAAGGTATGCTATTTCAGGTCATCTTACTACTCTTTTCTATAACATCTTTTATAGAATGATTCATATGGTGAAACTGCCATGGTATTGAGAAGACATCAAGGTACATCATAAAATTTAAGCCTTGATTCGCCATACTTTTGGAGATACACTCGTGGAAGATAGGGTTCAGGACTAGTCCCGGCTAGTATCAAGAAGGTGTTCCGGTAAAATAATCATAATCCCCTTCATCAAGAACTGTTCGATTGGAAAAATTTCATTTGAAAGAGTATGGAATTTAGTTTCCTGTATGTGAGTTTCCAGAATTGATGTTAACTATTGATCGCGGGGCATGCTGTAAAAGTCTGGTCTTCTGAACAGACCCTAATTGAATAAAGTGCAACTATCTTCTTTCATAATCCCATTTTTGGGAGGATTAAAGGAGTGGAACTTGGAGGAGCTTCAGAGAAAACATTGAGTAACATTATATACAATCAGGAGTACCCAAGAACTGGAAGAATTGTAGAAATTGAAGAAGTTCCAGGAAACATCGTGTCTCTATGTAAATGAGTAGTTGATCGATGACGAATGTAAAAGCTCTTATTATCTCTCATATCTTGGGTGGAAGGAAGGGAAAATGATGGAGAGTTAAACATATCTCTGATATTGGAGGATTGTTTCTTCTTCTTGGAGGTTTATCCTCCCTTTACATTTGGAAGCCATAGCCACCCTTGGAAGTCATTACTCCCTTGAACAATAACCATTGAATATTTATCATATATTGTGCATGGTGTAATAGGGTGCATTGTGTAACTCTTATATCATTGTTCATTGATCATTGGATACAGTTGAATGGTTTGGTATGTTGAAAAGGTTTCCAATTGTAATTTGATAACTGATTTCTTACTCCCCCTCTCAAAGATAAAAAACATGCTCCATGGACTCATTAGATGGCTTGTGATGAGACCCCCATCCCTCCAACTAGGTATTGATTTTGTTATTTTATGGTTCCCTTTGTTTCTTGCTAAGAAGCGTTTTATTTCTTTCTTGTGTGATCCCTTGGTGAAGCATCTGGAGGTTTTGTTCTTTTGGATTTTATCTTTTTCCAGCTACTTTTACCCTTTGGGCCTTTATCCCCTTCTTCCCACAAGGTAAGGTACAACCCTTTGCTAGCTTGGAAAACCCAATGCCTGAACTAGTGTAGGGTATGGATGAGAGGGAATAAGATGGAAAGTGATAAGTATGGTGGGAATAAATGATGACCTTTCATGAACCCACCCAGTGGAAACTCAAATCCTATGGGAACCAACTTTCTAGGGAATCCCGTCATTCCCCCTAGGTGTGGACAAGTGGAAATGCATAAGGTACAAGCACACATTAGAAGTAAAAATAATTAAATGCACTTATTCAAATGTTTTTAGAATCAATGTGACACATACCATGATACCCAGACTCATTATCTCATGGAGCAAGACCCACTACTGCTGAAGGACCAGATCGATGGGATTGATGTTGTTACTGCTGCTAACAAGGTGGAGGCGCTGAAGAAGAAAGATGGGCCCTCCAGGGCCAGGCTCAAGTCAATATGCCTCTCGATACTACATGTCTAGGACCTGTGGTCCTCGAGACATAATCTCCTTAGTTATCCCCAAGTTAGGGTATAACACCACCCACATCCATTGATTATATATTTGGGAAATATTATTTACATGGAGCCTTTTACCCATGATGCATACAAAAGAGGCATACACAAAAGATGAGGACTTGAAAGAGGTATTTTAGAAACTACGGTGCCAAATTTGTGTAGAAGAGGGTGGCGGTAAGGTGGAATACCATATCCAAAATGGGATGATCTACAATATAGACAAGATTTGTGTTCCTAAAGGTGAAATATTGCATCTTATTAAAGAGGATCACACCTACAAGGTTGCAAGAAATTTTGGTGTTGGGAATCCAGTTGCCAACTTACAAATGGTATGTGTATTATCCAAAATTGCAAGAAGATGTAACTCAATATATTAGAGGATGCATAGTTTTTTTACCAATAATAATAATAACAGAAATTAAGGTTTATAACATACCTTACCTTTACCCACTCAATCTTGGGAAAGCATTTCCATGTATTTTTTGGGTGGTTTTCCAACAACCAGGAAGGAGCATGACTATATGTTTGTGGTAGTTGATAGGTTCTAGAAGATGTGCATTCTTATGCCTTGTAAAAATACCATCAAATGAAAAGAAGCAAAAAATATGTTCTTTGAATAGGTCTAGGTGCACTTTGGGATACCAAGGAGCATCATCTCAAACAAGGATACCATATTTCTCAATTACTTTTCGACTACATTTTGGTAAAAGATGGACACCAAATTGAAAACATATACAACTTTACATACACAAATAGATAGGTACACAAAAATAGTAAATGAAGCATTGATTCATCTTTTGAAGAGTTACAATTAGAAGCATCAAAAGATCTGGGATGGAAATATGATCTATATTCAACACTCTTATAGCATAACAAACCATACTTCTATAGGTAAGTCCCATTTTGAAATTTTCTTTAGGTATTTTCTACCTTTGACCTTGGATGTTGTATATGGAAAATAAGGAGGAGTGAGAAAAGATGTCATTGCAGAAGCATTGAAAGAGGAGATTTTTTTTGAAAAGATTAGGAAAATTCATTTGCAATTACATGAGATATTGAATAAGTCATAATAAAAGTACAAGGCTTGACATGATCATCACATAACTAAGAAAACATTCAAGGTGGGAGACAAAGTTTGGTTTTAGTGGAACAAATAAAGGCTATAGGGTCATATTAAGAAGATCAAGGCTCTCTGGTATGGATATTTTAAGGTATTGGAGAAGGTGGGTTAATTTTTTGTTGGATTACTGAGAGAGGGGGGTGAATCAATAATGAGCAATTATACCAATTATTGATCCTTTAAACCACAATGTATATTCTTTTACTTATTCAACCATGTTCATCTATTCATAATCAATATCTTATTGTATCATAAACATTAAAATTCATCAGTGCATAATAAACAATAACAAACACATGCACACAATGCAAACTACACAAATATTTACGTGGAAACCCAATGCGGGAGAAAACCACATAATGATTTTCTTATATGTCAATAATTACATTCAAAGAAGCACCAACTTCCAATTCTCTAGCTACAACTGGGAAGGAGGCTCTGACCCCCTAGTTTCTCAGGCTACAACCTGCGGGAAGCTCTAAATCCCCAATTCTTTGGCTATAATGAGAAGGATGATACAACCCCCTATGTTCTCCGGCTACAACCGAAAGGTGTCTACAACCACCTATCCTTGCCCTGTCCAACTGCCCTAAAATATAAGTAGAATGAAGGAACCATTGTCACATTATCACTGTGAGATATATTGTTGTAAACATGTACCAATCTATGCCACTGACATGTAATCAACCTATTCCATTGTCCTGTAACCAACTTGTACATATGACTTGCCTATACCAACAAAACTAAATACATAAACAACATGTACCAATACTCTCTTTAATATATCATAACTGATAACATAGATCTCATACCCAAAATCACAAGAATATCACTCAAACCATGTGCCAACAATCCACATAAATCATGTACAACAACCATGTACATCAACAATATACAAAGATAACCAACAACATGTACCAATCATGTATCAACAACAAACCAAACTATGCCTCAACAAGATGTATCAATATCACCATGTACTTCAAGTACGTATCTCATCAATGTACCTAATCATATACCAATAACATACACCAATATAGCCAACAAGATACCTCTTAACAATGCACCACACTCTCCTTAAATCAAATACCATAAATCCTCACAACAACCATGTTCCACAACCTCACTATTATACAACCTCTATCTGTACCAATAACTTCAACATCATACCTCAACCAAATCCCTCAAACATGAACCAATACTAAACTTCAGTAGATCTGCCTCATATCAAATCTATTGCAAGTCCTAAACTTCCAAGAGGGCATCCAACAGATTTACAAGGAAAACCCTCAACTAGATTCAATGATTCAACACTACACATATGAAAACCACACCTTTTTCATCTTGTAGCATTCTGCTGCCGCGAATCTGCTACTGCAATTTTTCTGTTGCAGTTTTTCTGCTGCACTTTTTCTTCCGCGATTTTTCTGTCGCGATTTTTCTGCGACACTTTTTTTGCCGCACTATTCTTGCCACACTTTTATGCCGCACTTTTTTTGTCGCAATTTTTTTTCTGCACTTTTTCTGCCGTTATTTTTCTTCCACACTTTTTCTACCACAATTTTCCTGCCGTTATTTTTCTACCACGCTTTTCCTGCCTTGATTTTTCTTCTGCACTTTTTCTGTCGCACTTTTCTTGCCACAATTTTTTTGTAACACTTTTTTCTATCAATAATACCTGCCCAAATAACCTTTCACAAAATAGATATTCAATGATATTCAATAGATGCTAATGGGAGACCATTTCTCTCTTATATATACTCTCCAAGTAGCTCCCTCTAGAAGTTTCAAGTTTTTTCCATTTAACCACTTTGTCCACATAGCCACTTTTTCCATTGAACCACTTTGTCCACTTAACTTAACCACTTTGTCCACTTAACTTAACCACTTTCCACAAATATTAAGTTCTCCAATCCTAGTTGCAACTAAATTTATTATTTAATTAATTTCTTTTGCAACCACTTTGACTTATCCATAAATAGTAAACTCACCACTTCTTGTTTCAACCACTTTATAATTTAAATAATTTCTCTTTGCAACCACTTTGACTACTTTATTATTTAAATAATTTATCTTTATTCACGGCTTCTTGTTGTAGCTAAATTTTCTATAATTAGTCAATTCATAACTTCTTTTCCCTTAACTAACTTCTTGTTGCAACCACTTTATTATTTAATGTATTTCTTGGTCAACCAATTTGACTATTCAATCTTCTCATCACAACTACTTTACCATAATTACCAAACTCGCAACTTCTTGTTGCAACTAATTTATTTTTAATTATTTTCTTAATGCAACAACTATAGCCATGATGAAATCCTAGTTACTATCAATTTGAATAGTACACTTCTTTTAGGAGCTTCTAGAATAATTGACTTCTTTGACCTTCTAGAGGCTTCTAGATAACTCATGAAGGTTCTCCAACTTCATATGGTCATAACTCTCTAACCATGAAGAGTTATGTGACGTTCCACATATAATCGAAAATGGCATGACATATACTATCCACCTAGAATAGTCTTACCAATAAATTCACTAATCTTTAATCCTTTATACCTCAAACAGACTTGGGTCCCTTACCCATTCCTTTGTTCTACCAGAATTCGCTACTAGACTTCTCTAGGAGTTGACATCAATCACTAAGGGTTGACATCAATATACAATATCACTCTACAAGGGTTGACATCAATGACAACCAACAGTCTAGAAAAACTGTCCATCAACCTAATCCAACTATCTGACAATATCCCCCTTTGGAATATATGGCAACACCAACATTGATGGCAACACTTAGTCATGATAACATTAATTCTTTTACTCCTAATCAATGTTTCTATCTCTCCCCCTTTGACATCAATGGAAAAGGTATCTCCCTTTGGGGATGCTCCCCCTGACTGAACTCTCCTTAGGGATGCTCCCCTTGTCTAAATTCCTTTAATCTTTCTCTGTATTTCTAAGCCTATGATTACTCTCTCTCCCTTCATATGAATAATATCTCCTCCATTGACAAAGTGTATCACTCCGATGAAACACTAAAGTCATATCGCTCATTCTTCCCTTATGAAAATCGCTCATTCTTCCCCTGTGACAATCGCTCCCCATGGAAACATGCCCCTCTTCTCTCTCTCCAAGAATCTAACTCTCTATCCTGCATATGATGAATCTCTTCCCATGGAATCATACCTCTATTCTTACCTCTCTATCTGAAAACTTCTCTTAATGATATTTCTACCTATCTTTTTGGTTATGTTTCTCTCTCTTGACATCTCTGCAAGATGTTGTGCTGAAAAAATAAGTCATCCTCTACCTGTTTCCTTTTGGAGTTATTGTACATTGGTGTTTTCTTGTGTAATCAACTGACATATAAGAAAAACATTCAATAATAAGCATTCAAATATTCCTGTGTAATTATCATCTATTATGATAATGTTCCTTTGTCTCTGAACCACTCTCTGAACTAATCTATGAATCCATGCTCTCGTCCACTATCATAAATATGTCCAAACCTACCAAGTGTTCTTATGAATCGATCTCTATCCATACTGTCCAAGAATCTTCTACAAAACTGTCCATAATTTTTATTATTACATCTGTCGTGTATTATCATGAGTATTCACTACTACAACTGATAAATCTATCATCGCATCGTATATAACTAAGCGCTCACGAATCACGTACCACTCAAGGTAGTAAAGATGCTTCGAGATGATGGTTCTACGGTTTGTCTCGATACCATATGAATCTCATCTAATATTATTCATATTACGTGGGAGTCTTTAAGTTGGATGGCTCTGAACAATTCCTTCTTTGATGCAAAGTCATCATCATCTTGATTAGTAGATTCATCATCTCTGAGCTCTAACTTCTTTATTTATATCCGTGGATTCATCCTGCTACAATACTCGGTACAATCTCTTGAACTGTTCCTTATTTATATGTCCTTATTTTCTATCATTTATTTTCCAAAGACGCTTTATGTATCTGACATCTTCGTTTTTTCTTTGTACATATTTTTCTTCATCTCGTACTGTACTTCTGCTAACTAACTGCTCTGAATCTGTCTACTCAAAATATGCAAGATGCTCGAATGATGGTTCTCTGGTTTGTCTCAGCTACCATATAGAATCCCCTCATCTAATATTCATATTACTCGAGAGTCTTTAAGTTGGATGGCTCTGAACAATTCCTTCTTTGATGCAAAGTCATCATCATCTTGATTGGTAGATTCATCATCTCTCTGAACTATGAATTCTTTCTTTCTGTCTGTGGATTCATCTTTCACTACAATACTCGAAAGTACATTCTCTTGAACCTGTTCCTTATTTATATGTCCTTATTTTCTATCATTTATTTTCCAAACCTTTATGTATCTGACATCTTCATTTTTCTTTGTATATTTTTCTTCATCTCGTTTTATTGTCAATATTGCGATCTCTGGGACCTGATCTTTGTTCACCTGTTATTCTTTTTTTCTTATCCATAATTTCCTATATCTGATATCAATATTATATTTCATGGAAGTATCGATCACACTTCTACAATCATGAGGTATGTGTCCATAGTTATGAAATTTGTAATATTCAACATAAGCATTTATTGCTTGAACATTTCTTTTATAATCACTGCAATCTGCAATGTTATGCCCAAAGTTAGTACAATAAAAACAATGACCATAAAATAAATTTACATACTTGGGAGTGAATGATCTTCTTTGTGGTGTAGTCCTTCTGAATTCCGTCCTTTACTGATCATGATCATGATTGAATCTTCTTTATGGCTTGAACATGGATGACCTTCTTGAAGATGTATCTTCATTAGTTTTCTTAGATTCTAGTTGTCCATGATTCCTTCTTTTGAGTACTTCTGCATAACTCTTGCTCTTTTCTTCATTCTTATTTTCTAGCAACCTAAAGTGTTTCTCTTTATTCTCTACAACTAATGCGAATGTTTTTGTCTCTTCAACGTTCTTTCTGAGAATGGCGATTTTACTTCTCTTCTTCAAGCTTCACAACCTCTTATTCTTTCTTCATTATATGAGACTTCATGACTTCTTATATTCTCTTCACTTATTCAAGATGGATTTTTAATGTGATTATTTCTTCTTCAAGTCCTTTCTCTTCTTGACCAAACTCTACCTCAAGTTGGTTTACATCATTATCTCTTTCCTTAAGATGATATGCCAATATCTTCTCTATCATTTCTTCTTCTTCCTTCTATGCTGCTATGTTGGCATCCAAATATTGCTTTTGATCCTCAATATTTTCTTCGATCTTTCTGGATTCTTCTAGCCGAGTTCTTAAGTTCTCTATGACCTTTTGGGCTTCTTAAAAAATGTGAACACTTTCCTTTTGTTTCATCAATTCTTTATTGTGTGACTTATTTTCTTCTCTTTCTTTTCTTAGTTCATCTAAAGCATTGATCAGTTCTTCTTCATAATTGTCTTCTATTTCAATTAGTTTTTCTGTCTCATTTCCTTCATGGAATTCCATTTCAAGATGTCCTCGTTTTTCAACAACATACTTCTGTTTATTATGTATTATTCATCTTCTGAATCTGTTTTCATGATGGACATCTTTCTTCTTGATCTGTAACTACATCTTCTTTGACATTCTCTGACTCTGTGATGGGTGAAGAATAGATATTATGTAACTTATCCCAAATTTCTTTAGATGATGAACATTTACCCACTTTGTCATTTATTGAATCATATAGTTCTTCCAAAATGAAATCCATTGCAATTTTTTTATTTCGTTTTAGTTTCTTCTTTGCTATGGTATTTTTCCTTTTTGAACTATCATATCCTGTAACAATTGATTGCCAAATATCATACCCCTGCGCATTTAAAAATACTTTCATCCTTCCGCTCCATATATCATACTTTAATCCATTCTGACCATTAAATAGTGGTACTCCATTCTCAGAATAATCTGTGATCTCCTTCTAGTGGTTAAACTGTTTATTGAAGGAACCTGCTTTGATACCAATTGTTGGATTACTGAGAGGGGGGGTGAATCAATAATGAGAAATTATACCAATTATTAATCCTTTAAACCACATTGTATATAATTTCACTTATTCAACCATGTTCATTTGTTCATAATCAATATATTACTGTATCATAAGCATTAACATTCATCAGTGCATAATAAA
>SNQJ01S0210082.1:16035-28841 GCA_010110895.2 Picea sitchensis
AGTAAACTCACCACTTCTTGTTGCAACCACTTTATTATTTAAATAATTTCTCTTTGCAACAACTTTGACTACTTTATTACTTAAATAATTTATCTTTACTCAAAACTTCTTGTTGCAACTAACTTTTCTATATTTAGTCAATTTGTAACTTCTTTTCCCTTAACTAACTTCTTGTTGCAACCACTTTATTATTTAATTTATTTCTTGGTCAACCAATTTTACTATTCAATCTTTTCATCACAACTACTTTACCATAATTACCAAACTCACAACGTCTTGTTATAACTAATTTATTTTTGATTATTTTCATAATGCAACAACTATACCCATGATTAATGCCTAGTTACCATCAATTTGACTAGTACACTTCTTCTAGGAGCTTCTATAATAATTGACTTCTTTGACCTTCTAGAGGCTTCGAGATAACTCAAGAGGGTTCTCCAACTTCATATGGCCATAACTCTCTAACCGTGAGGCGTTATGTGATGTTCCACATATCATAAAAAATGGAATGACATATACTATCCATTTAGAATAGTATTACCTATAAATTCACTAATATTTGTTCCTTTATACCTCAAACATACTCGGGTCCCTTACCCATTCCTTTGTGCTACCAGAATTTGCTACCGGACTTATCTAAGAGTTGACATAAATCACTAAGGTTTGACATCAATATACAATATCACTCTACAAGGGTTGACATGAATGAAAACCAACAGTCCAGACAAACTGTCCATCAACCTAATTCAATTGTCTGACAATATCCTCCTTTGGAATAGATGACAACACCAACATTGATGGAAACACTTAGTTATGGTAACATTCATTATTTTACTCCTAATCAATGTTTCTATCTCTCCCCCTTTGACATCAATGGAAAAGGGTATCTCCCTTTGGGGCTGCTCCCCCTCACTGAACTCTCCTTGGGGCTGCTCCTCTTGTCTAAATTCCTTTGATATTTCTCTGTATTTATAAGCCTCTGATTACTCTATGTCCCTTCATATGAATAATATCTTCTCCTTTGACAAAGTGTATCACTCTGATGCAACACTGAAGTCATATCGCTCATTCTTCCCTTGTGATAATTGCTTCCCCTGGAAACATGCCTCTGTTCTCTCTCTCCAAGCATCTAGCTCTCTATCCCATATCTGATGAATCTCTTCCCCTAGAATCATACCTTTATTCTTACCTCTCTGTCTGACAAATTGTATGAATGATATTTCTACCTATATTTTTGGTTATGTTTCTCTCTCTTGACTTATTTGCAAGATATTGTGTAGAAAAAATATAAGTCATCATGTACCTGTTGCCTTTTGGAGTTATTCTCCATTGGTGTTTCCTTGGGTAATCAACTGACATATAAGAAAATCATTCAAGAATAAGCATTCGAATATTGTTGTGTAATTATCATCCATTATGATAATGTTTCTTTGTCTTTGAACCACTCTTTGAACCAATATATGAATCCATGCTCTCGTCCACTATCATAAATCTGTCCAAACCTGCTAAGTGTTCTTACAAATCGGTCTCTATCCATACTATCCAATAATCTGCTACAAAACTTTCCATAATGTTGAACCATCTATCACTGTATTATCATGAAGTCTTCACTATTACAACTGAGTAATCTATCATACTGTACTCCTGCTAACTAACTGCTCTGAATATGTCTACTTAAACTTTGCAAGCTGCTCAAAGGATGGTTCTCTAGTTTGTCTTAGCTACCATATAGACTCCCCTCATCTAATATTCATATTACCTAGGAGTATATAAGTTGGATGGCTCTGAACAATTCCTTCTTTGATGCATAGTCATCATCATCTTCATTGGTAGATTCATCATCTCTCTAAACTATGAATTCTTTCTTTCTATCTGTGGATTCATCTTTCACTAAAATGCTTGAAAGTACATTCTCTTGAACTTGTTCCTTATTTATCTTTCCTTCTTTTCTTTCATTTATTTTCCAAACATTTATGTATCTGACATCTTCATTTTTCTTTGTAGATTTTTCTTCATCTTGTTTTATTGTCAATATTGCGATCTCTGGGACCTGATCTTTGTTCACTTGTTCTTCTTGTTTTCTTATCCATACTTTCTTATATCTGATATCAATTTTTTATTTCATGGAAGTATCGATCACGCTTCTACAATCATGAGCTATGTGTCCATAGTTATGAAATTTATAACATTCAATGTTACGTGGGGCCACATAAGCATTTATTGCTTGAAAATTTCTTTTATAATCTCTGCAATTTGCAACCTTATGTCCAAAGTTAGTACAATAAAAACAATAACCACAAAATAAATTTACATACCTGGGAGTGAATGATCTTCTTTGTGTAGTCCTTTTGAATTTCCGCCTTGACTGATCATGATCATGATTGAAGCTTCTTTGTGGCTTGAACATGGATCGTATTCTTGAATATGTATCTTCATTAGTTTTCTTAGATTCTCATTGACCATGATTCCTTCCTTTGTGTACTTCTGCATAACTCTTTCTCTTTTATTCATTCTTCTTTTCTAGCAACCTAGAGTGCTTCTCTTCATTCTTTACAACTAATGTGAATGTTTTTGTCTCTTCAACATTCTTGCTGAGCTTGGTGATTTTACTTCTCAATGTAACAACTTCTTCTTCAAGCTTCTAAACCTCTTCTTATTTCTTCATGATTATATGAAACTTCATGAATTATTCTATTCTCTTCGATTCTTCAAGATAGATTTTTAATGTGATTATTTCTTCTTCAAGTCCTTTCTCTTATTGAAAAAACTCTGCCTCAAGTTGGTTTAGATCGTTAATTCTTTCTTTAAGATGATATGTCAATATCTTCTCTCTCATTTCTGCTTCTTCCTTCTATGCTACTATGTTGGCTTCCAAATACTGCTTTTGATCTTCAAGATTTTCTTCGATCTTTCTAGCTTCTTCTAGCCGAGTTCTTAATTTCTCTATGACCTATTGGGCTTCTTCCAAAAATGTGAACAATTTCCTTTTGTTTCATCAATTATTTATTGAGTGACTTATTTTCTTCTCTTTATTTTCTTAGTTCATCTAAAGCACTGATCAATTTTGCTTCATAATTGTCTCCTATTTCAATTAGTTTTTCTATCTCATTTCCTTCGTGGAATTCCATTTCAATATGTCCACATTTTTCACAATTAAAACAAAACAACATACTTCTATTTATTATGTATTGTTCATCTTTTGAATCTATTTGAATTGATGAACATCTTTCCTCTTGATTTGTACCTACATCTTCTTTGACATTCTATGACTCTATGATGGGTGAAGAATAGATATTATGTAACTTATCCCAAATTTCTTTAGTTGATGAACATTTACCCACTTTGTCATTTACTAAATCATATAGTCCTTCCAAAATGAAATCCATTGAAATTTTGTTATTTCGTTTCAGTTCCTTCTTTACTGTAGTATTTTCCCTTTTTGAACTATCATATCCTATAACAATTGATTGCCAAATATCATACCTCTGCGCATTTAAAAATACTTTCATCCTTTCGCTCCATATCTCATACTTTAAACCATTCTGACCATTAAAAAGTGGTACTTCATTCTTAGAATAATCTGTGATCTCCTTCCAATGGTTAAACTATTTATTGAAGGAACCTTCTTTGATACCAATTGTTGGATTACTGAGAGGGGGGTGAATCAGTAATGAGAAATTATACCAATTATTAATCCTTTAAACCACATTGTATATTCTTTCACTTATTCAACCATGTTCATCTCTTCATAATCAATATATTACTATATCATAAACATTAGCATTCATCAGTGCATAATAAACAATAAAAAACACATGCACACAATGCACAATACACTAGTATTTACGTGGAAACCCAATGCGAGAGAAAACCACATAATACTTTTCTTGTATGTCAAGAATTACATTCAAGGAAGCACCAACTTCCAATTCTCCAGCTACAACTGGAAGGAGACCCCAACCCCTTAGTTTCTCAGGATACAACCCGAGGGAAGCTACAAATCACCATTTCTCTGGCTACAACCAGAAGGAGGCTACAACCCCATATGTTCTCCAACTACAACTGGAAGGTGTCTACAACCACCTATCCTTTCCCCTTCCAACCAACTTTAAATATAAGTAGAATGAAGGAACCACTGTCACACTATCACTATGAGATATATTGTTGTAAACCTGTACCAATCTGTGCCACTGACATGTAATCAACCTGTGCCATTGTCCTATAACCAACTTTTACATGTTCCTTTCCTTTACCAACAAAACTAAATACACCAACAACATGTACCAATACTCTCCTTAATATATCAGATATGATAACATAGATCTCATACCCAAAATCACAAGAATATAACTCAAACCATGTACCAACAATCCACATAAATCATGTACAACAACCATGTACATAAACACTATACAAAGATAACCAAAAACATGTACCAATCATGTATGAACAACAAACCAAACTATGCCTCAACAAGATGTATTAATATCACCATATACTTCAAGTATGTATCTCATCCATGTACCCAATCATATACCAATAACATACACCAATATAACCAACAAGATACCTCTAACAATGCACCACACTCTCCATAAATCAAATACCATAAATCCTCACATCAACCATGTGCCACAACCTCACTATTATACAACCTCTATATGCACCAATAACTTAAGCAACATACCTCAACCAAAATCCCTCAAACATGAATCAATACTAAACTTCAATAGATCTACCTCAGATCAACTCTACAACAAGCCCTAAACTTCCAAGAGGGCATCCAACAGATTTACAAGGAAAACCCTCAATCAGATTTATAGATTCAATACTACACATATGAAAACCATACCTTTTTCTTCTTGTAGCATTCTGCTACTGCGATTGTTCTGCCGCACTTTTCTTGCCTTGATTTTTTTGCCGAACTTTTCCTGTCATGATTTTTTTGCCGCACTTTTCCTGTCGTGGTTTTTCTTCCGTGATTTTTCTGCCGCAATTTTTCTGCCACACTTTTCTTGCCGCGATTTTTCTGCCGCACTTTTCTTGCTGGGATTTTTTTGCCGCACTTTTCTCTATCAATAATATCTGCCAAAATAACCTTTCACGAAATAGATATTCAATTATATTCAATAGTTTCTAATGGGAGACCTTTGCTCTCTTATTTATACTCTCCAAGTAGCTTTCTCTAGAAGTATCAACTTTTGTCCACTTAAGCACTTTGTCCACTTAGCCACTTTGTCCACTTAAGCACTTTGTCCACTTAGCCACTTTTTCCACTTAACCACTTTGTCCACTTAACTTAACCACTTTCCACAAATAGTATGTTCTCCACTCCTAGTTGCAACTAATTTTATTATTTAATTAATTTCTTTTGCAAGCACTTTGACTTATCCATAAATGGTAAACTCAACACTTGTTCTTGCAACCACTTTATTATTTAAACAATTTCTCTTTGAAACCACTTTGACTACTTTATTATTTAAATAATTTATCTTTACTCACAACTTCTTATTGCAACTAAATTTTCTATAATTAGTCAATTCATAACTTCTTTTCCCTTAACTAACTTCTTGTTGCAACTACTTTATTATTTAATTTATTTCTTGGTCAACCACTTTGATTATTCAATCTTCTCATCACAACTACTTTACCATAATTACCAAACTCACAACTTCTTCTTGCAACTAATTTATTTTTAATTATTTTCTTAATGCAACAACTATACCCATGATTAACTCCTAGTTACCATCAATTTGACTAGTACACTTCTTCTAGGAGCTTCTAGAACAATTGACTTCTTTGACCTTCTAGGGGCTTCTAGATAACTCATGAGGGTTCTCCAACTTCACATGGCCATAACTCTCTAACCATGAGGATTTATGTGATGCTCCACATATCACCGGAAATGGCATGACATATAATATCCATCTAGAATAGTCTTACCTATAAATTCACTAATATTTATGCCTTTATACCTCAAACAGACTCGAGTCCCTTACCCATGCCTTTGTGCTACTAGAATTATCTACCAGACTTCTTGAAGAGTTGACATCAATCACTAAGGGTTGACATCAATATACATATCACTCTCCAAGGGTTGACATCAATGAAAACCAACAATCTAGACCAACTCTCCATCAACCTAAGCCAACTTTCTGACAATTCCTACATACTTGGTCTACCACCATAGATGCACATTTACTCAATAGTGAATGTGGAAAATATTAAACTCTATGAGCCTTCCATGTTGGATTAGGAAACTAAGGAGCATGTTCTACCTACTATAGAGGATTTAACACTAGAAACTAAGGAAACTTTGGTAGAAGATACAATTTTTGAAAAGTGGTCCAAAACTACTACTTAGGGGTAGCACGACCTCTAGCAGATCTTGTTTGAAAGGATAACTTATAAGAAAGGAAAAATGGTACTCCAGGGAGAAGGTAGGGGAAAAATTTCCTCATCTCATTCATTAAATTTTTTTGGGGAATAAAATATTAATAGGGGAGGTATTATATGGAATGGATCATTATATAATTTGTCATCTATGTTGGTACTTTCCATGTAGAAAAATTACATAAAATGGCTTGTAAAGCCCATTTTAGTGGTAGGTCTCGGTTTGGAGATTTGGGGTCCAAAGACATTTTGAGGCATCACATGGAAAGTTTTTGGGTAAAATATTTATGACTGTAGATTCCATCCCATTTATGTTGTTTTACACATCGAGACCTTCCAACAGTGCAAAAATCACCTCAATTGGAGCTTGCATGAGAAATTTGTGCTTCCTGTGAGTTGACCTAATTTTTTTACCACCATGGTACCGATTCAATGTCACTTCAACCCCCATTACTCACACATGTGGGGTTATCCATGTGTGGAATTTCAATAATATTCTAGAAGGTCCAAAAACTAACACTAATTGAGGGTTGAGGCATGGAAAAAACCCTCACTCTAGATGATTATCAGGCTATGTAAATATTGGGTTTCTAGGAGGAGAGGGGGTTCCATTTTTTATCATATTACTTGTTCCATAGTCGAGTAGAGAATCTAGGACTAGGAGTTGAGAGAAAAATAAAGGAGGAAGAAGATTCTATAACATCCATTCAAGCCATAATGTCAAAGGCAACTCGATAATGAGTCCACGTTTCTTTGTATTTGCATTTTCATAACTGAAGAATGAAGAGAAGAGAATATGCCTCACCTTATAGCTATGCTTTCTCCCATATTAAGTTTTCTAGGATACATATTGCATTCATTTGCATGGATGGTGTGTTCATTTTCTTGTTCTTTCATTTTTGTATTTTAGTTATTTTCATAAATTTGAGCATTAATCTAGTAATAATAAATCCGTGTTAAGTTCCAAAATAAATATGCAAATACAAATTTAGAAATAACTCTAATTATTCACACAAATATTCAACATGAGAATGAGACAAAACCCTTGAGGTAGGGTAACACCATATATTATTCCTTATCGAAGGAGTGAACTCCTCAAGAAATCCTTTCTTGTTACAATAATAATATACTTCACTATGTTCATTACATTACCAATCCCTTCCTTATACAATACTACCTAAGAACATTCTATAGAAGGAACCTTATGAAAATCCTTCTCATATTTATTATGTTCACATTAATACAACATATCTAACTATCATAGCGTGTCTTATTTAATAATATAGTGGAACTAGTTCACCTTACATTGAATGGCCTCCACTATTGTCACTATGGGCTCTTCGACCCGCTCCCCATTACCTCCCTAGATACACTAAATTATATCCCCCTTCACATGTTTCATCCTAGAAACATGAGAAGAAACAATACAATATGACCGACTAAGCAATGTTGACAACTGGTACCAAGTACACAAATCCATCCATCCTAATGGAATATGAACATGATGTCCAATTGTTGTTGTCTCACCCTGATATTCATCCTTATCACACCTTTGGTGCCATGGGATTGTTTCTCTATCTTGATATTGTCATGTAGTGATGGTATTTCTCAATGCACATCTTGATTGGTTTCCTTTCTCGTGCCATGTTGGTCCATAATTAGTGTGTTGATGCTCACACCCCTACCTGGATGGATATTGTTTCTCTATGTGGTGTGCATGATGATATACATAAACCTTAGCTCTCGATTATTCTTTCTTGGAATTTTCAACATGTGGTTCGTTATCTTCTTTCGTGTTTTGATGCCCTTCCTGGTGTTTTTCTATAATTACTTATATAGCCTCTACTTCCAATTCCACTTCGGATTCTCCAATAAATTCTTTTCTTTCCCCCATGGGCCATTCTTTCTTAAGAGACGCATCATGCAATGCAATTTTCTTTTTCTTTCACCAAAGATTCACAAACTTCTTTTCCACATTAATATTCATTGTACCAATTGTGTCCATCCAAGGATATACCAAAATAACAATCAAATCATTCATATCAATGGCATAAAAGTCAAAATGAAATACATATTTGTTGATGTTGAGCTTCAAATATTTAAAAGATTGAATATTCTTACCCTCAACCTATGTTCTTTGCATATTCATTTCCTGAACTTGCAATATATTGACCAACTGAGCATTGATAAAAATTTGTTGGCAACTAGGGTTAATAGAAACAATGACCTTTTATTTGTGAATACAACCATGATTCATGAACCCATAAAAAATAGTTTCCATATAAAATCTTGGTGCTCTCTATATCCTTTTTTCTAACATGAGACCACCTATGTAACACTACTTTTTCAAATTCTTCATCAAAGAGTGTCATCATCTCACTATAGTTAAGTGATTTCCACCACAATAGAGCATCTTATTTGAAACCATAGCATAGGAAAAATTTCCACCTCTCTTTCCATAATGACTTGTCATTTCTTTTTATATATTCTTCAATACTAAGGCGATCATGTTTTCATGTAAATATTCAACAAAAATACATGGTTTATAAATAACTTATTGTGCAAATTGTGTGGTTTGTTTTGGAAAAACCCTGAAAAATTGTTGATTTTAAAATGTCAATAACTTCACTTCCTAGACTCCATTTTAGAAGATTTGTTGTTTTTAAATTGGGTATATTTCCGAGAGGAACTCAAATATCCAATTAGTTTTTACAAATTATACTAATTTGTTTTTAGAATTTAATCGAAAGTGCACTGCTCCCTTTTTTCCCTTGAAAAAAAATTGTAACGAGGAAAACAATTCTTCCTTTCTTTGGTCGAAGAAAGAGATTTGGTACCAAATGTTAATTTCCACAATAAATCTTCAAATACAACTTTAGAAATAACTCCAATTATTCACACACATATTCAACATGAGAATGAGACAAAACCCTTGAGGTAGGGTAACACCATATATTATTCCTTATGGAAGGAATGCACTCCTCAAGAAATCCTTGCTTGTTACAATAACAATATACTTCACTATTCTCATTACATTGTTCATTGTTTCCTTATATAATACTACCTAAGAAAATTATAGAGAAGGAACCTTCTAGAAATCCTTCTTACATTTATTATGTTCACACTACTATAATATATCTAACTACCATAGTGGGCCTTATTTAATAATATAATGGACCTAGTCCACCTTACATTGAATGGCCTCCACTATTATCACTTTGGGCCCGTATCCCCCCCCCATTACCTCCATATATACACTATAATATGGGATCTAAAGAAATAAATTTAATAATAAAATATTTCATAATATTTCAAGATTTGTCGTGACAAACTATTTTAGTGGAATATCCACATAAGTTTATAGATCACCAACCCTTCCCTAGGATCCCCCTCAGTGAGAAAATCAATCCATAGGAAGGGTCATTGAAACCTTCCCTGAGCTACCCCTCAACAAGAAAATAAATATAGGAGAAGGGGTTTTCAACCCTTCCACTAGTTCCCCCTTGAAGAGAAATTAATCTATGGGAATTGTTTTTCAACCCTTCCCCAGGCACATCGTTGGCGAGAAAAAACATCTATGAGAATTATTAGTTGATCCTTCCCAAATTATAGAGGTAACACAAGGCATCAATAATACTCACATTCTTTCCATTTATGGCATTTGTTTATTAATAATACATCAATTCTACTCACATTATTTCCATTTATTACATTATTTTACTAATACCACATCAATACTACTCACATAGGAATAATGTGAAATACTAAGGTTTATGAAAGGATCCTCAAAAGTTTTAGTAGTTCCACTAGAATGAAGGTAAAAAAGACCAAATCATAATTTATGTTTAACGTGGTCACTCAATTCCAAAGAGGGATGATTCAAAGTCTCTCCATTAAATCTTTGTTCATCAACTTGAGTACACATGAACTGTTTGGGCTCCAAGTTACAACTTAATGAATACAAAGTAGGTGATTGGAATTGGTTAGTTGAGAGGAAAAACAAGTTAATCAATCTTTCTATTTTTTTTTTATAGCATATGTATGGCCTTGAATTATTACAAAGTAATATATATTCCTAAACTATTATGATATTTTCCTTATGTGGGAGATAGTAGCGTTTCTTTTTTTTGTTATTGGAGGATCTAAAAGTATATATTTTTGGCAGTGATGGTTTTTTTCTTAAGGTTATTGAGGAGTTGAGGAACAAAGGAAGCTTTGAATGCCCATTACTTATTTTCTTTATTAGTTCTTGAGCACACTGTGAATGTGATTTATTTTCTACTTGAATAAAAATCATGATTTTTTCCTTGGAAAGAAAAAGAAAGTGGATCAATCTCTAGGTCCATTGATGGAAATATATGCATATATTTAATAGTAAGGATGTTAAATATGAATCTTTAATAGTAAGGGATACATTCATGCATTCATAGATATGATTAAACAACATTTTATTACATGTTCTTAGAGCATATTATTATTTCATACATGCAATATTAGATTGATGTTTTGTATATGAAATGGAAAATGTTATGGACCTAAAACTAAGTATTTATGAATGAAGTACAAAAACTGGGACCTAAACTAACTATTTATTAAATGGAATACAAAGTGGACATGCTAAACATTCCATGGAATAATGTAGCTCATTTAATACAATTCAATTGTAAATAATGGTCTCTGTTAGGTACTAGATCTATTATATTATGCAAAAAAAAAAAAATTGCAAAAAATACTAGCGGAACAACAAAATGTAGAGAACCACAACCAAAATGATACCTTTATTGATAAGAATAAATGTTCACTTGTCTCTTCGAGGGGGTAAACATCCAACAGAGAAGATCTCTATTAAAATAATTCTCAAGACAAATCTTTCTCATGCATCCTACTCTTTTTAATACTAATTCTATCTTATAAAGAACATTCTAGAGAAAAATATTTCTAGAAGCAGAAGCTCCGATTAGGTATTATTACATTGACTTGTTCATATTTATTAAATATGCATTATGAACTAGTGTTGGACTTTATTACATGGAAAATATATTATTCTACCTACGCGAGGGGTTAGGGAGGTTAGGTCCCTAACATGCCCTCCCCCTTGAAGAAAAACCTTGTCCTCAAGTCTTGAGATGAAGAAATTGTTGCAAAATGGTGGTCGACTTCCAGGTGGCATCTTCTAGAGTTGTATCTTTCCACTAAACTAACACTTCCTTGATGGTGTGTTGACAAAGACGACTCTCTCTCTGGTCAAAGACTGCTTGTGTTTGTAACCAAATGAAACCTTCTTCAGTTAGGGACATAACCCCTCATGTATATAGAATAATATATTTTCCATGTAATAAACGATGACATTAGTTAATAAGAATTAAAAATATTTTCCATGTAATAAAGGTCGACATTAGTTAGTAAGGCCTATTTAATAATTGTGAACAAGTCAATGTAAGAAGACCTAATAGAAGCTTCCACTTCTAGAAATATCTTCCTCTAGAATGTTCTTTAGAAGATAGAATTAGTATAAATAAGAGTATGAGGCATGTGAAAACTTGTCTTGAGAATTATTTTAATAGAGCTCTGCTTTTCTGGAGGTTTCCCCCTCGAAGAAGCAAGTGAACATTGGTTTCTTTGAATAAAGGTATTATTTTTGGTATTGCTCTTCTCAATATTTTTTCATTCCATTGATATCTGCTAAACATTCCTATTTTTGTATATTATATTACATATGCTACTTTACAAGTGGTATCAAATCTCTTTCCTTGGCAGGAATTGCGGGGAATTATTTTTTCTAGAGTAGAGACGTGTACTAGAAACATCTTTAAATCACAGAGATCAATCGTTCAACAAGTAAAACTGCGATGGGGAAGACTACATGAAAGAGATATAGATGGATTGATGAGGTTTCATAGAAACCAAAAGTTTCACCCTTGTTGGAAACATCTGTAACCTTTGTTTCTAACCCTCAAGTAGTACCACATCAGACATAATATGTATAAGACCATCACTCCCACGTACTGGTAGGTATATAGGGAGTCCCCCAGGTCTCCTAAAACCATCCCTAGATCAACTAATTGACCACTTAACTGCTATAGTGCCACCAAGGATAACACTCGGGAAGATACTCTCTAGTACCTAGGTAATCAGGTAGTACGACTAAGGGTATGATCGAGCCTCCTTAGTTGGTGCCTTGAGATATTGGGTCGAGTACAATTGTTTGACCTCACACATATATCATAGAGCTATAGTACATGGAAAACCATTATCCATAGGAACCCTGAAAACCCTAAATAGGGGGGAACATTTTGACAAGGAACATAAATTATATTTTGGCCATGCAACCTTGCATCCTGCATTTTGGTTGCAGAATTCATACACATTTTTTTTTCTGTTAAGAATTTGGGAATTTCGAGTCTGGTTTC
>SNQJ01S0210083.1:0-10663 GCA_010110895.2 Picea sitchensis
GGTATAAACACGGCTGAAAGAAAGGACCTCTGCATTAGGAAGATAATCAGGCTCCACAACCAACACTTGATTAGCCATATAGATAGAGATGAGGCTAGGGTGTCAATACCCCCTGAGTTTCCACTGCGCACCCCAATCAATACTGGTATCATTCACCGAGAAGTCGATAAGGTCAAGTTTCTCGAGTTCTTGGGTGCCACGGATGGCGCAGCCACCAAAGCATGGTTGGATAACATGGCGATGTTATTTGAAGTTCGTGACTATACCTCCAACATGAAATTCTACATGGCCGTATTTCAGTTGAAGGGGAGCACTCAGCTATGGTGGAAGATACGCCTTCCACAACTGAACATGGTCATCGAAGACGTGTCATGGGAACTGTTCGAGGAGTGGTTCCGGGAGAGGTATATGTCTGAGGAATTCATTGAACACCATATCAATGAGTTTAACACCTTACGACAGGGTGGTCATATAGTGCCCTAGTATGAGGCTTGTTTCATGGAGTTTCTTAAGTATTCTCCACATATGAACACCGAGAAGCTTAAGTTCAACAAGTTCATGTTTGTACTTAACGTCATCATTCATGAAAAAGTGAGAATATTAATGCCTCAAAAGTTGCATGATGTTATCTAAAAGGCCCTCATAGATGAGGAAGAGATGACCAATAGGGGTCAGAGCAGGACTCCTATGAGACAGACAGGATAGGTGACATCTGGTGTGCAGCAACATCAGACACCAGCTAGACATCCATCAAGGTATCAAGGTATTCTGAGAGGATCCATGTTCATGACACCATGATGACTGGTGCCTTAGCAGTGGAATCCCTACCAAGGACCACAACACTAGCAACAACATTGTCCGCAGCAACAACAATTTAGGCATGTTGAGTAGAACAAACCAGGGTTCCAGGCCAGTGAGCCATCAACTTCTACTTCAGGGACCAAGAGTACTAGACCGAATACTAGGTGATGGACATGTGGAGATCCACATTACCAACTTTACTGCCCAGTTGAGAGGGCCAGAGCAGTCGGGTCAGCTAGACACACTACCATAAGAGATTTTCACAAGGCCCACTAGATTCATGCAGTAGTGAATAACCACGAGGCCGAGCACCAATCTACTGTGCTCGAGACATCGAGTACCATCACGGACCATAAATTTAGTATTTTGATAGATCCATGTGCTACAAAGAGATTTATTTATGGTGTAGTGCTAAAAATAATTAAGTTAAATGCAGTCGAACATGACGATTTTAGCTATGTGGAAATGGCTTCGGGAGCCAAGAATAAGGTTTATCAAATGTCGAACCCTAAGTTACATGAGTTGAAAATTCAACTGAAAGAGTTGTTGGACCTAGGACTTAGACTTCCAAGTGTGTCACCTTTGGGTGTGCCTATTATTTTCATACAAAAGAAGGATGGGTCGTGGAGACTCTGCATTAACCACCATCAATTGAACAAGGAAACGATCAAGAACCAATATCCATTTCCAAGAATAGACGATTTGTTTGGTCAAATGAAAGGTGCGACGGTGTTTTCAAAGATCAACTTGATATCAGGGTATCACCAGTTACAGATCAAGGAGGAATAAATTCCTAAGAACACATTCAAGATGAGGTTTGGACATTATGAGTTTATCGTGTTATCTTTTGGACAAAAAAATGCCACAGGGGTATTTATGAGCTTGATGAATGGGGTGTTCCGCGAATACTTGGAAAATTTTGTTTAAGTATTCATTGACAATATTTTGATATATTCTTGGACACTAGAAGAACATGATGAAAATTTACACTTGGTACTATAGTGTTTTCCAGAGAAAAAATTACACAGGAAACTGTCAAAATGCTCTTTTTATCAATCGAGGATTCATTATTTAGAGCATGTTATCTCCGACGAAGGTATCTATGTGGATCCAATGAAGGTAGAGTATATTATTGAATGGTTTGTGCCGACCAATGTCCCTGAAATATGTAGCTTCATGGGTTTAGAGGGATATTATTGATGGTACATTGAAGGTTTTTCGAAGATAGGAAATCTGATTACAGAACTGCAAAAGAAAAACAAGAAGTTTGTATGGACCAAGAAATGCGCAAAAGCATTTCGAAGGCTCAAGGAGTTGTTGACAACAACACTGATACTAAAATTACTTGACATGGACAAGGACTTCTTGGTATGTAAGGACACATCCAAGGAAGGCTTAGGTAGAGTCTTAATGAAAGACAGTCAAGTGATCGCTTACATCTCAAGAAAATTAAGAAAGCATGAGGAGAACTATGTGACACATGATTTGGAGTTATTGGAAATTATGTATTCCTTGAGAGTATGGAGACTCTACCTGATTGGATGGAAATTCAAACTAAAAACATACCGTTGTGATTTGAAACACATTTTTATGCAAAGTGACTTGAACACACAGTAAAGGAGTTGGTCAGAACTGCTTAGTGAGTACGATTTTGAGATTGCCTAGATAAAAGGAATAGTGAATAGAGTGGAAGATGCGTTGATTCAGAGACCATGAATATTTTCAGTGTAACAAGGTTAAGGAATTTATCGGACAAGACACCATGTTGGTACCAAAATTTAAGGGATTTATTGTGGACAACGATGGATTAATGAGATACAATAACCAGATTTACGTACCTCCCAATGATGAGTTGAGAAGTTTTATCTTGAACGAAGCTTATAGAGTAGTGTACATGGCTCATCCAGGAGTCATGAAGATGAGGGTAGACCTTAAACCCTTATTCTTCTAGAAAGGAATGAAGGCAGACATAGTCAACTACCTAGAGAGATGTCTAGAATGTCAGCAAGTGAAGGCTGAACATAGGCATTACTAGCATGATTAATACAACCACATGCTATTTTGGAATCGAAATTGGAGTTCATTTTGATGGAATTCATTATCAGATTTCCATTGACAACAAGGAGGCATGACTCAATTTTTGTGGTAGTAGACACTCTGATGAAGAGTGCACATTTTATCCCCGTGCATATGACATATTAGGAACCAGACAAAGATAGAGTCTTTATCAACAATATTGTGAGATTGCATGGCATACCTAAAAGGATCATATCCGATTGAGGATTGGTGTTTACAGGATGATTTTGGACTAGTTTCCAAGAGGCCTTGGGAACCTAAATTAACTTTAGTACCATGTATCACCCAGAGATAGATGTGAAGATAGAAAGAATGAACCAAATATTGGAATATATTTTGCGTATGTACGTGATGGACCAACATAATCATTGGGAGGAGTTCTTTCCACTGGAACAATTTACATACAACAAAAACTATCAAGTCACCATTAACATGGTTCCATTTGATTTTCTGTACAGGCGACCGTGTCAAATGCCTTTGAGATGGGATCGACATGAGGATTGGGTCTTGGTAGGGCGAGAAGTGATCCAAGAAATGGAAGAACAAATAAAAATGATAAGACAAAGGATCAAGGAAGCGCCAGATCGACAGAAGAGTTATGTCGATGTGCATCGCGTTGAATTTAGTTATGAAGTTGGTGATCGAGTCTTCTTGTGGGTGAAACCAAACAACATTTCAATCAAGTTTGGGCAGGGTGCTAAAATCTCTCCTAGGTTTGTGGGACAATTTGAAGTTGTGAAAAATAAAGGGCCCATGGCCTATCGACTTGCCTAGCCTAATTATTTTAGGTGTATGCACGATGTTTTTCATTTATCTATTTTGAGACATTATGTTAGCAATCCTACACATGTGATTGACATGATTTCTTTGTAGGTATCAGATGATGGTGCACTCACAGCCGAGCCAATCCACATTATGGATCATCACATTCAATAGCTACGACATCGAAAATTCGATCAAGTCAAGTTCCAGTGGGACAATTATATTCCACACTCAACTACTTGGGAGGACACATATGATATGCGCAAGCTATTTCCATTTTTGTTTGAATGTTATACATTTAGATCTTTTTAGATACTTTAATTACTGCACATTATAATGTGAAACTTCTGGAAAAAGTTTAAAAAAAGAGGGGGTGTATGTAACATCCCTCTCTTGCGTGCACATGATATGACTTATTCTTTGAGGACACTTGTGTGCGAGTGATCTGGTTTAGTATATGGTTGTCTGTTTCACTTATGGATTCTGATGATGATGCTTATGGATTATTATGTTATGTTATTTGATATCTATGCATAGATAGGTGCTATTGATGGATTTCTCTTGAGTGTGTACGACACTTGATAGATTGAGGATGTTGATGGCATCGATGGACCTCCTTGGAATCTAGATCAAGTCAAGGAGTGGATTGTATATGGCTTTGGTATTTTTTTTATGCATATGTGACCTATGATCGGGTATATTATGATTTTGTTTATGGATCATTGACATGTTTCATTGATGGATGCAGGATGACAATTTCTTGCTAATCAGACTCACATTAGGAGTAAAGGGGCCATGCACAACAACCATAAATTGAGGGAGAGGTGTGGAAACAACCCTACCACATCCTACTAGTGCTCCCTTCATGGATCAAATTGTAGGTTAACAATTACCTAGTTCGAGAGATCGATGATCTCGTGAGGGAAGACTGAGACAGTCGCTCATGAAGATTCTAAGGGGTGCACAATAAGGAAGGGTCATTATTCCTTAGAGGCCCTTAGTCTCTCACAAGGTCGCATGATGGAGTATTGACTCCAAGGGTTGGAAAACTACCAAAATCAGTCAAAGGAGAGTGGCACCCTTGGAGCACGTAGTGCATCTTGAAGGGCACGTTGCATAAATAAAACATGAATAAAGGCAAGTGGCACCGTTGGAGCACATAGTGCTTCTTGAAGGGAATGTCATGATTTTAATAATGGTGAGTCAATGAACCTAGGTGCCTAGAAAACAATATTTTGTTTTGAAAGGGTCAGCCTTAAAATAAATGTTAAATGAGTAAATTTTTATTAATTATAAAATTCCCTTAAAAATTCTAAGCCTAGTTGAAAATTAATCCTAGGTCTAAATAGAGTAAGAAGACTAAAAACTAAATAATAAATTAATAAAAGGGGGATGAAGGAAAAAAAGTAAGTTAAGAATCTAAAAGAGAAATATTTTATCTAAATATTTAATTACTTATTATGTGCAAGACATGCTAAATTTGAACTTAGACAAGAAGGAAAATGAATGTAAAAAGGAATGTGGAAACATAGAAATGAATCTAGTCTATTCTAACTAAATAAATTTCCTAAATAAAACACAACTAAGTTTTAGAAAGATGTCAGACATTAACGGGAAATAGAGGGAATAAAGGGACAACAAGGAGCGCTTTTAGGATGGGTGAGGGAAATTGACATTTAATTAAATAAAATAAATGAATTTATGGTGAAACTAAGGGATCGAGTGACAAGTCTACAAGGGAGAGTGTTTCCAAATTAAATTTTAATAAAAATAATTAAACGTGAAAATGGAAAGTGGTCACTAAGAATAACTCTATAAAATTAATGACTGAGAAGAGGAATGGATCATAGCTGGTATGTGTAAAGTTATGCTACCAAAATTTATTTGACTGATTTTTCTTGTGAGAGTTGGGATACCCAACTCTAAAAGAGAGTGGTAGCTCGACCTTGCGAGGTGATCTGGGAGATAGAGTTTTGTGGTTGTGTTTGTGTTTGGCCCCTTTGTGGCTCAGGGGACTAAGGGGGAAGAAGAGTACCCCTAGCGTTGGCTGGGAGGTACCAGTGAGGTCTGAATGATTAGAAAGATGGGAGATGGATGGAGCGCAAGCATTAAAGAACATATTCAAAACCTTGTCTTCTGTTATGATACTCTCTTGAGGATTTTAATTGAAAACCTTTAATTTGTAATGAGGTTTTTTTTATATTCCTCAAGAAATGTTCTTAAAAATTGATGTATAGATCTCTAAGAGCGATCTTAGTTCATAATTTTTGTATTCGTTGATGAGGCTTAGCTAGTATGATGTTTCTCTTTATGATATTTCCTTTAGTTTCTTTGTGATTTCCCTTTTCAGTGGCTAACTCAGTGTATTCACCTATGTGCCCTTCCTTTTCCCTGAACAATTATTGCATGTGATTTCCCAGCTATAGATTTGTGTTCACATCCTAAACTCCATGTTTTTTTGGTCAAATCTCTGAGATATTTTTCTCTGCGTCTTTTTAAATTTGCCTAGTGAATAACATTCATATTTCTGTTCTAAGACTTTTGCGATTATTGTTTTGTTCAGAGAGTGCTTTCAGATCCATCGCATAGGTTTTATTTTCTTCAAAACCTATGCGATGGATCCGAAAGCACTCTCTGAACATTCATATTATATGTAGTTTTCTCCATGAATTGTACAATTATCTTTGCATTTTTTCTTCAAACCCTTGCTCGGACGGATAAAATCTCCTTTCTCTAGGTTTTTCCATGGATTAATTGTCAGATGGATAACATCTCCTTTCTCTACATTTTTCCATGGATTAATTTCCAAACATATAACATCTCCTTTCTATGCACTTTCTTGGTTAATTTAACCCCTATTTACCTCTGAGTTTTATAAAACCTTCACCTAGCAAATTTGGGCCTCTCTTGCAACAATATAACCCTCAAGGAGTTGTGTTTATTTTTGTTTTTCTCCTAGAATTTCATCTTGAATTTCGCCCAGTGTCATCCATGCTATGTACAACAATATTCTCCCTGAATGCTCAGCGATTTCTGATATCTTTACACAACATTTTGTTCTTAACTTTTCCCAATGTTTTCGAGCTTATACACCAATTTTATCCTCTAATTCTCAGTGTTTTGGGGGAGAGAGCAAGGGTCGATGCATCACTCCTTTGCATAGAGAATTTTGGGGCCAATGCCCAGTGAAATTCATGGACCTTTCCCAACAACCATGCATCTCAATACCCTGTGATTGTGTGTGATATTCTTTCCCTACGTGTGGAAGGGAACCCACGCGAAATTTTTTCTTCAACAATCACGATATTTACCAATGACCTTGGGTATCTATTCTTAGCTATCTAACTTTTATATTTCCTTCTCCTCCTTCCACGGTTGGTACATCAAATCTTATCTTGAGTTATGTCGTCCTTAAACTTGTATTCAGTTGGCAGCATCTCCCAACCTTCAAATGTTTTTCTTCCTAATGTATTTACTCTTCCTACCACAATGATTTCACAACCACCTTCTCTGCATTGTGTAGGTGTGTTCCTCAGCGTCTTTATCCTTGTTTTAAGAAGTGGTTTAATCTCCCTGGCCATCGATGTTTTAATTCTTCACTCTCCATGAAATGCCATCTGTATACTCAATGGTTTTTCCTTCTAATCAACTTGTGCTGGGGTAATTAAAATCATATGTATTGTTGTTAATTATTCATTTAGTTGCTTCTTAATTGTTCAAACTAAAGGTTTATTACATGATGATTGAACGTTATTAATTGTACCTTTAGATGTTTATTATTGTGTGTAATAAGTTATGTGGTTTATATGGTCGATTAAAATGTGTTGGGCCCCATTTAATAAAATTTTATTCATATTTTATTCAATTTTAAGAATTATGGGATAGAATTCCAAAATGATAAAATGGTATCCTTATTTGATTCAAAATTGTACTATTTGATTATGGTCATACATCCTTCAACACTATGGTTATTTTATTATTTCCTTTTTCATTTTCTAATTCTATGTGGCTTTGGTCAATCCACCTTCATCACATATTTAGTTAGTCTTACACTTTTAATAACATATTACATAACAAAATGGGTTGATTGATAATGTTTTTTGGCCATGTACAATATTGTTTAGCATAACAATTTAAAGTTTCGACATAATGTGTGATGTTAGTGTATGATAAGCACTAAGAATTCATTGTTCCATGAATAATGGATAGTGACTCTTCCACATTGATTTTTCATTGTCAAACAATGACTAGTTAAATAAATAGAACCATTGTGTGCACTGAAAATTAAATGTAATGTATGTTGTATATACATTACACCTTTTGTGTGCAATGAAAGTATGATGTTTGGAGTGTTTTCTAGTCATAGGAATGCTCACACTATGAAAATTTTGTTGTTATATGTTGATTTAACAACTATTTTCTTGTGCCATTAAATTTCCAATGTATGATGGATTAATAACTAGATTACCTGGCACCCTTGAATATCGATGTTGCATGATTGAATTAAATTTTGGTTACTATTGCACCCTTCAGTATTTTTGAATTATGATTGATTTACTAATGGTATTCTCTTTCGCCTTGTGAAATAAAATCGATATCTCATGCATCTTGCATGGTTGATGTGTAAAATATGGATTAGTTACATAGAATGCTCACGCGCAATTCAATAATGTGATGTAGGACTAGTTGCGTAGTTAGACTCCTTGCACGGACTGAAATATAATATAATGTATGTTTTTAGATACTACTCTTCATGTGCGAAATGAAAATTTATTAATATGGATGGTTGTTATTGTGATTGGGATTTGTGCCACAAACATAATTGATATTTGGTTTTATGCCTTGGAGTTAATGTGGTCTATGTCGTGTTATGCAAATGATAACTTGTGCGCCATGCTTAATTCTGGACTAGGATAGTTGGATTGATGAATTTGATTTCGTTGATGTTGTCATTTTAGAATAGTTAGTTGGGACTTGATTGTGTTAATGGGATGTAGAAACCTCCTTGTTTCTCAGAACAATTGCCATCCCTAAGACCTTAAATGGTTAAAATCCATTGGAAACTAGGCTTGAGTGTTTCTTATGTGTCTTGGAGGTCCTAACCTTACAGGGTAGGTTGGGAGGGTATTATCTTATGTGATTATTATGATTATCTTTATGATCCTTAAGATATCGTTATGCTATATCATGCTATCCTAGTGTTATCTGCTGATTATTCTTATGAGATGAGTTGAGAGATTTATGATTTGTATTATTTATGCATCATTATTAATTGTAGAATGCAATGATTTTCGGCTGTTGTTTATTTGTGATAATGCATCGATATGTGTATCGTTATTCACGGTGATGATGTGTCAACTTTGTGTCGTGATTGATTTTTAATGCATTAATATGGTTTTGTTAATTTATTGGGTGATGTGTCGATGATGTTGCTACTAATTATGATGTATAAATTTCCTAACACAAGAAAAAAAAAATCGCCTTTCGTGCTTCGACTTTTCTCTTACATAACAGAGGGTTGTTACAATGTGTGTAGATAGCTCTAATCATATGGATCTTCGCAAGTCACATAGCTCCAGTAGTAGTTGTTCCAACACTGTTAGATGCATTTTTAGATGTATTTACTACCCATAGTGCATCGATGCATGGTACTTGATTTTAAATTTTCTCAAATTTGTTTTGGTTAAGCATATGGGAACTATATGGAAGTGGTTAAACATTATATGCACAATATTATATCTACATATATTATTTTTTCTAACAAATGTTATATTCAAATGATGTTAATAATTCTATAGATGCACACTCATCATTTACACCTTTTGTAGTATCAACAACATCCTACTCCACTTACTACTTCACATAACTTGAGGATATGCTTCTAGGTACATTCAACTATATCCTCATTTAAATATATATTCATGTGTGCTAAATTGTATCTTTAACATATCTATGCAACATGTGTGTATTTTGTATTTAATTTAATTTTAATGATATTAAACTTGTGTAAAGAGCTTCTGGATTAAAACTGTGTGGATTTTTTTGAAACATCCAACATTTTGAGTGGACACTCCACCCACCATCAGGGACATAGAAAGAAGAAATTTTGTAAAAGAGAGTTGGGTTTTTTAAATATAAGGCAAACAATTTGGAACTAGCCGTTGGAATTAGATATTCAACAACTTAGAATTAGTCATTGGAATTAGGTATTAAATAATTTGGAGCAAGCCATTTGAATTAGGTAATAAGTAAAGAGGATATAAAGAGGTTTTTAAGATTATGTTAAAAAGATGATTGAAAATATTGAGTCAATGTTAAAGATTATTAATATGATTAGTTTAAAATATTAATAAAGTATTGAACACATGCTAATACAACATTGAATAATACTAATCAAGTAACAAGTTAATAAGGATAAGAATATTAAGAGTATTAATTTAAAAATTATTGAGAAATGAATTGAAATGGGTAGGTGTTAAATTCCCAAAACGAATGGATGATGGGGAAGTAGGTAGGATAAGGTAATTGATTAAAGAAAAGGAGGATTAAAATATAATGGAGAAGGGATGAATAATTAAGGGCCGGGGTTACATATGGTATGGGAAAGAGGAGAAATATTAAGATAAGGAGAGAGAGAAAATAAGGGGAGGGGGGAATATAGATGGAGGGGATTCACAGTGATGTATTATGATACAAAGTAGTTAAACTATAAGAGATTAAAAGTTAGTTAAAATAGAGATAAAATGATTAAATATAGGATAAACGTGAAGAATATGACAAGAATTTTGTGTTAGAGTATTGTTTAAAGAATACAGAGAATAGAGTAATGAATAAAATAATGAGGTGATATAAAGAGGTGATTCAATAAAGATAAGTAGGGACAAAGATATGAACTATTTGATAAAGGAAATAATTAATGTTAGAGAATGATTAAAAAGAGAGAGAAAGAGCATAAATAAAGGAAGGGGAAATCATGGGAAATAAAAGGATTGTATATACTTAAAAGAATTCAAAGAAAGGGGGG
>SNQJ01S0210084.1:0-16025 GCA_010110895.2 Picea sitchensis
TTTTCTTGTTTATACCTGGAACGTTGTGACTTCTTTCACCTATGCTGATAGACATTGGGTTATTAATTGCATTTGTAAGCTAAATTGATAAAACGTCTCACTCAATTGTCTTAAATTTTGACCTAAGTTTATGCTTGACGTCACCCCTTTGCAGCAACAATATAGGTGACGCAGCAACTTCATATATGTGAGCTGATTTGACATATTTATTGCATTAATAATATTATACAAGGTTTTAATTATGCACATTGAATGCTCATTGTCTGTTATGCTTTAATGAAGGAGTGATATTAATCATTGGTTTTGTTAAGCAATCATTGACTTCGTCAATAATAGCAATAGTCATTTGCTCACATATATATATTAGAAGATAGTCATTGATTTTATGAAGTACTAACCCACTGCAAGCATATTCTAGTTTTCTTTGTTTTGTCTCGCAAACAGGTGCATCATCAGTGGATTCCTCTCTTTGACTATCCCATTTGGGCAGCAATCTGTGAAAGGGAACTTATTTGACCTGGTCCATTACCCTTTAGCCTTTCTTTAACCCAGATTGCCTTAGGGACGTCTCCCTTGGACTAGCCCTCCTAAATAGAAAGAGCCCCCCATCGAGGTGATAGTGGGTGGGGAAGCTCTTGTTACACCGGTTTCAAGCCCTGACTCAAGCTCTTTAGACCTTTCCTACAAACCGTGCGATAACAGTTCCCACCCCCGTCCTTAATACCTTGGAAATTTAGTCTAATGAAGGTATCTATCTCTCTACGTCTACAATATTTCCTCCATTCTTACCTCATGTGGATAGTATTCATTGTTCCTCGAGGGATGTTCAAAGCACATCCAAAATTGTTGAGGACTCTCGCCCTCTGGAGCAAGACAACACCCTCAAACCCTAAAGGCCGCCACTTGTGGAAAATTCGCAAGAAAAGGGTTTTATTGTAAACTTCCTCTCATAAGATTTGATGAGTCGTTATCCGTAGAAACCTTTCTCTTCTAGAGTCGAACCCTCCTCTGATATTATGGCAGAAGGAAGATTAGCAGGAAATGTGTGAAGCAAAAGGTTGTCTGCACCAATCTAGTGCTAGGAGAAAACGTCAAGTTGCATGAGATTGTAAATATGCAATCCATGGCTCTAGTGGGTCGTTTCGTAACCAAGTGTATGTCGTTGAAAACTTCAAAATCTTGGACGGCTCAAAATTTTGGGCCTTTGGTGGGATATGAAACAAAAATCTTGGTTTTGGCCAAAGGATAGATGGGATGGATGCTAATAAATGGATCGATCGCAGACATTATCCTAAAAACTTGGTGGAGCTGGGGAGCACAAGATATTTTCTTAAAGAAATGGAGTGTATATTTTGATGCAAAATCAAAGAGATTAGAAATAACCTCAATCTAGGTCTATCTTCCAGGTTAGTCGCTTCTCTTCTAGTTTGAAGATGTTTTTTCGTGAAATTGGAAACGCATTAGGGTTTTATTACGAAGCGGATATCTCTTATCAATCTACAGGTATATGGGTATGGCTCATATTTTGGTGGGGCTAAATTTGTTTGTTGGTCTGGCGGACACTATCATTATTCAAAGAAGGGATGAGGTCTATCGTCGAGAATTGGATTACGAAGGTATTCCTTTTCGGTGTGGGAAGTGTCACTTTTATGGACATCTAGAAAAGGAATGCTCTAGGAATGTGAAGAGTCGAATCTGGGTTCGGAAGGATCAAGGGGTGTTGCAGAGTGGTCATCCCCCAAGTCCTCTGACTCTATATCAATCTCCAACAGCTTCTGATACAGAAAAAGCAAAAGCGTCTCTGGCCATTTCAGAAGCACGCAAGCCCCCCGCTTCTCCTTTTGATCCTATAGATCTACTGGGTAATTCCATTCCATCCTCAACCTCTGTAGATATATTAAAGGTTGAAGATTTGTGTCTCATTCTTTCTAGGGATTCCATCTCTAAGTCAGTGTCAGGCCATGGTATCGATTTCCTCTCTAGCCTCTATGGTCTCATGGGTCCTCAACCCACACCCCTTATTCCTCTAGCAAAACAAATTGATATTAATCCTGCTGCAAATATCCCTCCCCTTCCCTTTCACTCTTTGTTACCCCAGGATTTCCCTCCCCTTCCCTTTCACTCTATGTTACCCTGGGATTTCCCTTCCCTCCCCTCCCCCTATCGTTCACCCTACATCTCCTCCCAAATATAAGCTTTGTTAACAATCTCGTTGCCCTATCCTCTCAAATTTGAGCATTGACGATGGCATTGGATCCTTTGAGGAAAAAGGGAAAAAAATTGCTCACAGAGGTAGAAAATCTTTCCTCTCTATAGCTCAGCAACATGCTTCTTCGGTAGTCCATTCTGGTCATCAAAAATATCTTTGTAGGGCCCTTAGAGCATCAACCCCCCCCCTGCGCATGATCATTTTATCTGTAATTGACGAGGGTTGGCCAATCCCTCTCAGAAGCCTTCAATTATGATGCTACAAGAGACGATGATGGATGGAGATCGAGTTGCAAAAACCCTTTCCTCCACACTGCGTGATCGAGACTTCTTGGGTTCAGATGCCATAGGTCATTCAGGTGGAATTCTTGGAAGACTTCGAAACTAAACTTACAAAATTCATGGGCTATCCAATCAAGCCTAGAATTCTCTTTCTTCTCTAGCAAGCTCAATTTGACTCTCTTCCTCAACATTTATGGTCCTTATTCCGACAAGAAATTTTTTGGGGAACAGGCTTGAAATCTCTCCTTCATCAAGATTGGGTTGGTGATTCTGGGTGGGGGCTTGTTAACCCTTGGATTTTTCCTCCTTGGAAATCCAAAGGGTTAGAATCCAACATAGACTATTTAGGCTCGCATTCAGAGATTTTTCCCAAGTTGAGCACTTGTGTGAGTCATAGGTTGGTTCCCATCAAATATAGGTGCAGGACTAGTTTGTGGTTGTTTTTGCTTCAGAGATAGAGCTAGCATAGTTTCACATGGATTTGAGAGATATTTTTATATATCGCAGGTGACCCCACTTTTTAGGAGATAGTGACTGGAGACTCATATGACATTCTGAGCGTACAATGATCTATGCGTGATTCTGAGCCCGATGACACTTTTTTCGGGGATCATGTAGTATTTTTAGCAAGTTGAGCTCCATGCCTCAAATCATGATTATGAGCGTACAGTATTGATCCTTAAGACATTATGAGTCATTTGGACCTTTTCCTGCGGTGATTTTTCAACATTTCTATTTTTTGTAGGTAGAGCACCAAGGCTCACATGTCATTTCTGATTGCATATTTGGAATCCCCATGGAAAATTGAATCTGATGAGTATGATATCATGGACATGCAACAATATTCTATTTTTAGCAGTGTCTATCTTTGGACATTTGACACATGGCGGTGGTCTCCTAGTCATCCTAGACATATTTGGCAGTTTCCTATTTTTTAGGGTTGAACCCCTATTTTTAGCAGTTTCTATTTATAGCAAGGGTGGTTGCCTCCAAAGGTGACAAGTGGCAAGGTCAACATTTGGCAGTGATACAGTGTGATGTGGCATCTGTGTGGCCTTATTAATGAGGGGGCACACTTTCCAAGGAGTAAAGAGAATAAGGGGAATTAATTAATAAAGGAGGGCTTGTGGATGAGGTGTCATGTCTCTTTGGGTGTATTTGAGCTAATTAAAGCCTAACTTACCCTCTTTCCTGGCACTCGTCATTATCTCACTTTTCATGCATTAAGAGCTTTTATATCTCATTCATGCACATTGATTCCCTATTAAATAGGGTGCAACTCCCCTCTTACCCAAAAGCATGGCTTCCTTGGCCAATTTTAGCCTCCTTCATGAACAATCCCTTCCATTTCCTTCCTCCATGCATCTACCATCCTCTTTAAACCCTAAGGCACATGTCTCCCTCTCCTATTTACATATTCTCTCTTCTCAAGTGTGCCTTCTCTCCACTCTTTCCTCACGTGTGGCACATTCCCTCTATCAATTCCCTCTTCTCCCATGCTCTACCTCTCTAACTCTCCCTCTCTCCCCTATTTCCTAGTGCATCTTTCTTCTAATGCACCTCCCTAACCTATCAAACCCCCAAGTGTGTGATATAACTTCCCATTATTCCATGCTTTCTCCTCTTGTGCGCCTCCTCCCTATATTTTAGGTGCATTCACTTCCCATGCACCTCTTCATGCGCCCAATACTCTCACACATTGGAGTTAACTCTCTCTCCCACTCGTTTTCCCTTCCCCATGTGCACTCTTCACTCCCACTCTTCCTCTCATGCACATTCTTTCTTTCTTTATCCTCATGTGCGCCCTCATTGGTCTTTCTTGGGAAGTGCACCCTCTAGGGCCTATATATTGGAGTGATAGCTACAATTTTCGAGGATGAATTTTTGCAGCGACAACATACATACTTTCTCTCTATCTTCTCTTATTCTTCTATATTCTAGCTTCTAGTTCTTTGTGCAAGGATAGCCATTCTACTAGTTTTTGTGCTTGTCGATTGTGGTGCAATTAGCCCTTTGGCAAGCCATTAATAAACAAGTGTTATGCTCGTATCAAGCTTTCGTTTCTTGTCGTTTACTTTATGCATTGATTAGTAGTTTGTAGCCTCTTATTGTGATTATTTTCGATCTTTTAAGTGTGCTTTCTCTTCTTTTTTTGTCTTCCAAAAGCTAACACTGCATGGATCCTTCCAAGTTAAAAAACTATCTTTTTCTAATGTCTTGGGTGGGGTTTTACACATTGTCCAAGACAAATTTGTTGGTGTTTTTCATGTTTCATTTGCAGAAAATCACATCCAAATCAGCGACTCAGTACCTAGGGACTCCCCCCCTGAGGTTGGCACGCACTAACCCGAATGGGGAGGAGGTTTGCATCTGACAATTGGGGCATTCTCTCCTTGAATTAGCCACTTTTCCATCTTTGATTTACACTTATATCAAATCTGATTGGAGGGTGGAAAAGTGTGCTAACGAGACTTAAAATTCACATTGGGCGCTTGTGAGCTCTCGAGGACAACAACAACTCTGGATCCCCTTGCAAAAAAAAAAATTCAAAAATTGGAGTTATTTGGCCTTATAGACATTCAATTGACTCGATACACCCCTACCTGGAGGAACATGCGTTCAAGGGATGCTCGAGTGGAAAATCACCTTGATCATTTTCTTCTTTTTGATTCCTTCCTCAAATTAAATTTGTGAATATGTCAGTGGGTTTCATTTGGTGGGGATTCAGACCACAATCCAATTATCCTTGATCTAGTTTTGTTCCCAAAGAAGCCCCCTAACCCCTTTAAATTAAACCCAAGTTGGTTGGAGGATCCATCCTTCATTGAAGCCATTAAATCCTCTTGGGTGCCCTATAATCCCGCCCTCTTGGAGTTCCCTCTTCAGTTCCTTGAAAATCTAAAAAGGGCCAAGGGAGTTGCAGTAGCTTGGAATAATGAAAGGAGGAAAGGGGAAGATCGGAAGCTCCAGGACATTGAATCAAGGATAAAATATTGGGGAGAGAGAGAAGTTCAAGAGCCTTTCTAAGATCAATTAATGGAAGAGATAAAATCTATTGAGAGGAATAGAAGGAAACTACTCCTAAATAAGGAAAAGGAGTGGAGAATAAAAATTAGAGCCCTCTCGTTGTAGCTTGGTTATGAAAACATCAAATTTTTCCAAAAAATTGCAAATCGACAGAAATCCATAAACACCATTTGGGCCATAGACAAACATGATGGCACAAAGGCAACTTATTTTGAGGGATTAGCAAAGGTGGGCATGACTCATTTCAAACATCTATTTCAAGAAGATTGGTGAGCAACCATCGATGTTATTCTACAGGGTGTTTGTCTTTTCCATGGGTTTATAAACCCGAAAGAGAATAACAAACTTATGGCAGAAGTTTCAAAAGAAGAGCTAATGAGCGTTCCACGGAGTTTCCAAAAGGACAAAAGCCCAGGCCTTTGATTTTCTAGGGGATGATCTTTTAACTCTAGATTGACATGTCATGTTTTGGATGCATTTAATGCTACCTTTATAGCATTAATCCCAAAATCTGATAATCCTTGCTCGTTCGACCAATTCAAACCCAATTCTTTGTACAACAGTGTCTACAAAATCATTTCAAAGTTGATAGCCTTCTGTTACACATTATTTTCGTCATCCCTATGACCGTTAATGATGTAAACATGTATGTTGCCTTCAGAGGGGTCAGTGGCCTGAATTCCTGAAGAAAGAAGGGAGAAGAACTTTTACAAAGAGAAGAAGTTGTATTTTCCTTTGTAAAAACCCTATTAAAGAGGATTTTTACAGGTTGTCCTATACACAGGGTGCGGAAATGTCTGATTTCCGCAGGCTGTACTAAAGCTAGGCTGCGAAGTTTCCTCAGGTTGCACTATAGCTAGGGTGCGGAAATTCCTGTACGTGGAAAAAATGGGCATCTTCTCAATGCTTCTAGAAGGAGAAGCTTCCATGGTTAGGTGTCCTCCGAATGGTTTGGATCTTACTCGCTTTCATGATTTAGTGGAATCATCATAACCTCCTCACCTTATTCTCTTTAACTTATAAAAGGAGAGGAGCTCTCATGGAGAAAGTTAGTTGTTTTGGCTTGAGATTGTTAGCTTGGTTAGAGTGGCTTTGAGCTTTGCTTTGTCAAGATAGATTGTGAGTAGCTATCAGATCTATTGTCTCATAATCCTTGGAGAAAAAAGTGTGTGGGAAGCAAGGAACTGTTGGAAGGAACCTAACAACATCAAGGCATCTGGTTGTATCTTTCTTCCACATCCTTTAATATAGATATACTTTTCTTTCCTATATGAATGTTATTTGTTCATATTGTATGATTCCTTGATCGCGTACATAGTTTCATATCAAATAGACTCTGTTATTCTTGTCTTCGTTGGCTTGTGTTTATTTGCAGATATTTCTCCATAAACCTCATGACGAAGCTTGAATTGCATTGGCAAAGTCGAATCTTCGATATTTAAAAGGTATGTCCTAGATCCATCTCTCATTTGATAATTGAAATCTAAGGAAAGGGTAGTGTACTGTCTTGTTTTGTTCTAGTTTCATAGTGAAGCTAGGGGGATTGATTTGTGTTCGCACTTAACAATTATCCCGATAACACCTTCCAGACTGAAATATTTTCTATCTGAAAACATATCCTTGGAGCAATTTGGGTTTTTCAAAGGGTGCTAGATACATGAAGCCATAGATCTTGCACAGGAAATCCTTCACTCTATCCACACTGGGAACTTAAGGTTGTTACTATTAAAGTGGACCTTTCAAAAGCCTCGGACCAAGTAAGTTGGTTGTACATCAGATTGATACTTCTTCAGCTTGAGTTTGGACACTCGTTCATGTCTTGGGTTATAAATTGCATCAACTCGACCTCCTTTGCAATTTGATAAATGGATCAGCGACCCATTTTTTCAAAGCAGAAAGAGGACTCAGGCAAGGTTTCGCTCTCTCCCCTCTCCTTTTACTATTGGTAGTGGAAGGATTAATCCCTCTATTTCATAATGTTGTCTTCACTAGATTATTCAAAGGAATATCTATTGGCCCCATATTTTCTCTTTCTCGTGTACTATTCATTGATGATATTCTCATATTTTGCGATGGTGAGTTGTGGTTTGTAGATCACTTAAAATACCTTCTTTCCATTTTTTGTCGCACAACGAGTATGCAAATAAACTTGGAAAAATCTTCGTTTTCCACATGGGAGTTGTCTAATCAATAAGGTCAGTTCATCGCCCAGCATCTAAATATTCACCTCAGTGATGCAAAATCTGGATTGAAATAACGCGACTTCTCTTTAAAAGCCAATGACTATAAGAAAAATGATTGACTATGGCTTCTTGCAAAAGTGGAGAAGTGGATCCATGAATGGTGTAATCGTTGGCTCTCTAGAGCCGAAAGACTTGTCCTGGTAAATTCATACCTTGAAGCCATACCAGTTTATTGTGCCACCCTAGCATGGATCCCCAAAGGTATTTTCAGTAGAATTAAACAAGCCTCCTTCAGATTCCTCTGGTCGAGATCGGAGGACAAAATATCCATGGTCCTTGCTTCCTTGAAAAATAGCAACCCCCAAAAAGCTTGGAGGGTGGGGTTTAAAAAACATGTTTCCCTTCTTAAAATCCTTCGCAACAAGGAATGTATGGGGCCTAATTTGAGAGTTCGGGGTTGTGGTCACAGGTCCTCTAGGAAAAATATTTTCCCCCACTCCATTGTCAAGTGGATCAAACAACTAGTAAAATGGATGTAGAATGAGTCGATGGTCTGGAAAGCCATCAATAATGTCTTTCCTCTTATTGGAAATTTGTTAATATGGAAAGCCGATTCATGAGACAAAATTCTCATTGGAAAAGACTCGTGGATTGGATTTCAAAATAGTCACACCCTCTCAAACCCTATTTATCCAAACTATCAACAAGGAAGGATTTTTCTTCCTAAATCAGATATGGCATCAAGATTATGTTAATAGGCAAATTGACTCACTAAATTAGCAAGGCCTTGGCATGGGAAAGGCAGATGCAGGGAATTGGGAAAACTACATAAATACCCTCAAAAACTCTTTTGTTTATCCTTCGGCTAGTGAGGATCCATTGATCTGGTCCAAAAATCCTTTGGGAAGTTATTTCCCCCATCTTGGTTATCAAGTTTTGGCTCAGGAAACCGAAGCATATCCAATACCATGGTGGGGAAAGATGCTTTGGAAACTCAATCGTCCAGCAAAAGCAAAGCTCTTGATATGGATTTATCTTCTAAATAAAGCTCCCTCATGGGACAATCTACAAAAACGAAATTTCATTGGTCCAAGGATGTGTAGTCTCTGCAAGCAACACTCAAAATCAGTTCTCCATATTTTTCTAAGATGCTCCTTTTCAACAATCGTTTGGTTAGAACTTCAAAAGTTTGTGGGAAATCACTGTCGATGGGTGGGTGAAATTATTGAAGATGCATTCAAAGCATGGATGTGTTGTCACGTGAAGTTGTTATGGGTCAATTTCATCCCTAGGTTTTTAATTTTTATCCATAGTCTTGTTTAAGTGTTACTTTTGATCTTCTCCTTATGGTTTTATTAGGTTTTAGCACAAATAAATTTAAAGTTGAATGTTGGCCCATAGCTTTGGTTTATACCTTCATCTCATCACATGATTAGACAACCGTCACCATCACCCTTATGCCACCACTAGTCTGACATGTCACTACCTCCACTATGCGCTTAAACCCCTCCACTTTGTCCCTCTACCCGTAAGAAGGTCAAATCAAATTTGTTTTAGTAAGCTACCAACTCATCAGGACATTTTGTAGCACATATTGAATACATCTTCCCTCATTACCATTATTGCACTTATGAGGCTTGTGTCAGCGAATCTCATTGTTTTCAGCATCCATAATTTAAAAGGAAATAATTTGAGATTTAGTCATTAAGGTTGTCTAACTATTTTCTCAAAGATTTGAAATTTTCTCTTAGTTCGATGTTGCATAAACTCCTAAGTTCATACAGGGGCTACGGAAACTGCTATAGACTAGTTGGCAGAGGGAAATTGGAGGTTAGATTTGTTGCAGACGGTTTCATACAATTTGAAGCATATCTACTGTCAAGCTACGGTGTCCAGGTACTCCTTGAGTTTTCTGAGCTCTGTTGAAGATCAGATTAAGGCTATGCTTGTGTTTCCCCTCCTGGGTGTTGCGAATTGATGGTCCACATCACCAACCTGCCCCTTTAACCTTTGCTATCACCAATTCTCATTAGTTGTAGTATTTTTAGCCTATTTTACCACAATTGAGCAAGTCTTGTCTGTCATAGCCACTGTGTCTATCTCCTTCTTGGCCCTTGTTGTTATACTGAGAAATCTGCTACGGATCCCCTGTTCTAGCGATGCGAACCTGTGCATAAAAATCAGTATTGTTATCCTCTGATCACATAGCTTGTATCAACTGGTTTCTTTAAATTTTCAATTGTTATTTCAAGTCTAAAGTTTGTCTGCTTTGGAAATTTAAAGAGCCTCACTGATCAAAGTGGTGATGACCCTGCAAATTATGGTAAAATGTTAGCCTAAAACTTTGGCAGTTGCTTCCTCCTTGCATATCCATTTTCCTGAATAGTTTTATTCCTTCTTAGCCATCGGTTGCCCTTTCATAAGCTCAAAAGTCAAATAGACAGAAAAGCTTTGAAGCCTTAAAAGACCATCATTCAAACCCTAAGACCTGTGTCCTTGTTTGGCCTCTCATATCTTTCAGATTATTGTAGTGTTTTTCCTCCTGTTTATAGCAAATGGATACACCACAACAGAAAAAGGCTCACGGGGGTGGGGGTGTAGTCAAGATAGAGCCTTTTGATATGTAGTTGTTTGATGTTGAACTTCTGATCAAAGAGGTCTTCCAGAGGGTTGGATGTTTAAATTTCTGTCAGAATATGCAGAGGGGACACCCTGAGGTATCCAGAGAGTTTGCCTTAAATTTTGATGGCACTAAAACCAAGGTGGAAACCCTTGCACTGAAGGTATATGAAGCCACCATTGCAGCAGCCACTGAGATACCCAACACTGGTGAAAGATGGTTTAAATCCATGTCTCTTAATGCAGCGTTCTCTAGAGAGTTCCTCGAACCATAGTGTCAGGGAGATAACCTATCAAAGGGAGTGCCTAGGAGCCACTTGGTTGAGGGATTTAACAAGATGTTAAAGGTGATCCAAAGATATTTTACCTGTGAGAGAAGATTCAATATGATTTACCAATACCACATTAGACTTTTTTTGCACTTTACAGGCAAAAACCTAATGAACATCCCTTTCTACTTGTTTAGGAGTATGGGAAAAATGGCTGACAGGGTCCAAGCCAAGTCCAAGGTTGTGGACACAAGTGTTTTCCACTCAGGGTTGATTAGGATGCTTGTGATGGAGGAGTTGAAGAAAAGAAACATAGCTTGGGAGCAATTCATTGCCTCTCCACATATGCAACTAAATGTAGCCCCTACTCATCAATCTAAGATGCAGAGCCCTTTGCAAGTTGATAGTGTTGTTCACAAAGAAACAAGTAAAAAGAGAAAGGGCAAACACATTGCCAAAGATGATGAGGCTCCTAAGAAACAAGAAGAAGAAGGGGGAGTTCATCACTCTCCTAAAAGGGAATTTTCACCCCAACCAACTCCAGAATTAGCAAAAATTCCCTCGGCTAAAACCACAGGCAAAAAAGGGAGAAAGTTACTCTTCCCCTCACCTACTGTTGCAGTTGAGACTAAAGCCAGGAGGCCCTTCACTAGGTCATCAACCAAGAAGGAAACTACTGAACAAGAGGTCATAACAAAAGCTCTTGTCAAGAGGAAGGATAACGGTAAAATTGAGACTACTAAAAAACACATTGAAGTCATAGACATAACTACTCCCCCTGAGAACCCTACCTTCAAAAGATTGATCAGACATCTCAAAGATGCCAGAAAGGAGGTTGCTCGCCTGAAGGAAGAAGGGTTGGCTGAGAGGAAAAAGTTGAAGGATCTTATAGATATGTATAAGAAAACCATTGATTTGGTCAGGTTTACAGTGAAGAGATTTATGCCCCTTCATAGGCAGCTTAGAAATCTATACAGGCAGAACAGAGATTTACAATCTCAGATCAGAAATCTCAAGCTGGAGTTACAACCCTTCAAAGATAAGTTAGCTCAAATAAATCTCTCTGTGTTAGCTCAAGCTACAACCAGAAGAAGTACCAGACTAAGGAGGTGAAATGGAGTGGTTGAAAGACCCTCAATTTTGAAGATGGTCATCCTTGCATTTTGAAGTTTTTGTGGGAAGTATCATGATTATACCTGCTTAGGAGGCTTCTATAGGCTTATACACCTTTATCTTAGGTTTTTTTTGGGTATTTTTGGTTCAAATTGCACAACACAGACAGCTATAGGACATTTTGTAGCGCCTAGCGCTGTGAAATGATCTACACAGACAAAAGTTGCTACGAAATGCGCTATGAAATGATTTACACATACAGAAGCTGCAAAGATGTTGTGAAATCCGCTGCGAAATGACAGAAAATGCAATCTCACTACATAATCTGTTGCGAAATGGTCTACAAAGGTGGGCCCTACAAAATTCACTGTGAAATCTACTACGAATTAGCTGACACAGTCGGCACTTCAGGATTCATTGTCAATTCTTGTTTTGATGGGTTTTGAGGGAATCAACTATTACCAGGTGGCTAGTGGAGCTTAGCACAGATGCTTGGAGCTCAGTTGAAGTTGGTCGACACATGGCAATGAAGGAGATGCGCTCAAGGAGCACCTCGCTATGCAAAGATTATGGTGTTAGGATGGTTACCAACATTTTCCCTGTTTTTAGCAATTTGTTTTTTCCACTTGTACAGATGTGAGGTTTTCAGTTTTAAGTGGGAGAATCTTATGTTAGAGGATCCAGCTTAAATTGTATGTTGTCACTTGTTGTTTAGAGTCTAGACTATAAATGCAGCATTAGAAAGACATTTTTGGGTTCGAATGGTTGAGCATAGACTCCCTTATGTAATGTTTTGATATTACAGAGCCAGACTCTAGGTTTTTATGTATGAGATCTCAGACATTTTGCCTAATAGAAGTCTGGTTTTATTTTCCATCATCTTACTTCTTTCTTACTCTGATTTTCTCATCATTGAATGATTCAATTGAGATATTATAGTTGTGTTACAATGTATGCTTGATTGTGATGTTGTAATTATTATCAGTGTTTTAAAGTTTAGATCAAGAAGTTCTTGTGTCTAAGTTTTTTCTTCACTTGTCTGCTAGTAAGGTATGATGTTTATAGTAGACTAACTCATCCTTCACATTAAAGTCTTTCATCTACCCACACTTTTCTTTAAATCACTGACTAAAGTTATCCAAGACCTCACTTACTTATGCATTCTTGCCTAGAAATTTATGTATTTGAGCATTGTTTTGTTGAGTTTTATCCATTTCACACTCCACCATAAATTTACCATTACAAACCTATTTGATGGGTACTGGGTTTATCCTCTAGCACTCTGAGGGTGACTCTCAGTGCTAACAAGATGGAAAATCCATACTCTAAACAACACAAGGCTTTTCCTTTGGTTCCAGCCTGGGGCATTTGGCTTGCTTGGAACCACTCTTTTCCAAGGGGAAATCTCTCTCCCTCACACAGTGCTATTTCTTGCTTATCTATTCTCTCTGTTTTTCCCCAACAGAAGGTACACTCCCCCAAAAGCACCCCTGAGACTCATTTCTACTGATATTCCTTGGGCTTTTTTCGATGGTGCAGTACAAGGAAATCCAATAGTTGGCGGGCTGGAGGGATACTTTCTCTCGAAAGACTGCTCCATCTCCTTCTCTGCAAATTTGGGGCCAACCTCAAACAATTTCATTGAATTCACAGCTCTAAAGCTTATTCTTCTATTGGAAAATGAAAAGAACATTTCTCATTTATGTGTCTACGGAGACTTTATGCTTATTATTCGATGCATAAATGGGACATCTACTCTTCTTAACTACACTCTACAACCTATCCTTCGGGACATTCAACTTACCATCTCTTTGTTCTCTCACACAACTTTCATACGTGTACATGAACTAGAATAAGGACGTTGACAGAGTCTCAAAGGTTGGTTTGGAGTTGGACAGAGGCTTATGGAAGATCATTGAAAAGACCCCGGAAGGCACTTATGAATATTTTCACAACACGCTGATTGTAACGTGTTTATTATGGATGGTTCTATTTTTTTTTCTAAAATATTCCAACCATTTGTATATGAAAAGACTCACTGGTTGATTATAGAAAGCACTATATTATGTTTTTGTTGGATACTTTTTGCAATAGCAATAGACATGTCCATAAAGGACAAGTTTGAGTAGCTTTGCTATAGGAATGTCCTTTGCATCTATTTTTCTAATTTTGTTACCTTAATAAAATTACTTGTTTTTTTCCCTGGGAAAACAATAGGGTATAGTATTCTAAAATATTTTATTTTATTTCATGAGTTAATTAGATTTAATTCAAGTAGTTAAGAAAAATGATTGTTATCACGGGGTTGGTGCTAGGGATTCTATACAATCTTCGAGGAATGACAATAGCATCATATGCATGGTGTCTCGGGATAGCACCAAATAATCTAGCATAAACATATACTCTTTTGATAAACTACCAACTAGTTATGGAATCAAGGGTCAACACTTAGGTGACTCCATGGTGATCATCAAAGTTATGTTTGGGAGATCTCTTCCGAAGAAGAAGAAGAAGACATTATTTAACATCCACAAAGCTAACAATAGCCTATGGAACAGACCACCTCTCACTCTGATTTCTGCATTCCATCCCTTTTCCTGTTCAACTTGATGATGAGCTCCCCCAATTTCTCCACTGTCAAGATACTTACATAGCTGTCCCTACTATCTTTGAAGACTTCACACTCTAAAATGAAATGTTTTTATGTTTCAACTTTTTCGGAGGTGCAAAACATACACACCCTTTCTTCCCAAGCTTTCTTTGATCAACAGAGTTGATGGAAATTGGTTCTTAATTGAGCAATAAACATTTTGGCTCTCCAAAATATATTGACCCCTATGTATGATTTTTTATGATGATTGTAAGTGGGGTTAAACTCTTCAATATAATAATACAATTTATTACAAGCACAAAATTATGATCATTGCACAAACTAAAAAGGAGGCAAGCACAATAGACAATATCCTCTCCCCTTTTACATGAAGTGAAAATTCAATTTTGACCTCGATTTATTGGCAAAAAAAAGCCAGCCATTGCATTAACCTTAGCCGAATATTTTGAAAATGGGGTGCACTCACTATGCAACAACCTTTGAAGTTGAATATGGGGTGCGCTCACTATGCACCAACCTTTAAAATGGAATTAGTCACACATGTCGTATGCAAGCTTTAACCTTAACTTTGCGTAACGAATGCCTTAGCATTAAGCTACGTCGGCACTGTGGGATAAATGGTATATGGACAAAAGAGAATTGGGAACATTTGCGATCGAGATTTCTTGGTGTTAGGACTTCAAGTGAGCAAATTTGGGCAGATTGTCTAGTATCTTGGCTATATCATGTCAATTGCAAGAATTCCTCTTGGGGTAGCAAGGAACGTTGTTGGTTTGGCCCCTATGCCTGGGTTTGGTACCTCGATTCTCTTGCATTTTGATTCTAGCAAAGTCAAACTAAATGAACCTTAACAGCTAGTGACTTGAGCATTTGGTTTCATTCTCTAGCTCTGTTTCTTCTTGGTTGGCCTTCTCTGTGTTATTTCATTCTAGACAATGATTCGCAGTGTTAATTGTGAGAAAATTCTGGTTAAGGGGCTTAGCTCTGTAAATCCTCTATGGATGCATGTGGGGAATATAACTTCCTTTTTTATTTTATTCGATTGAGGTCTTTGCGCAAGTCTTGTATTTCTTTGCCTGGTTTGGTTTACAAGATTCAGGGCTCAACATTTGGTTGGCTTTCTCTGGGTCATTTTATTCTAAACAGTCATTTGCAGTGAAATTTATGAGGAAACTCTGGATAAGGGGCTCAACTCTGTGAATCCTCTGGATGTGTGGTGCATGTAGCCACCTCCTTTGTTTTCTTGAGTCAAGGTCGTACAGGTCCTGTCTTTCTTTGTTTGGATTGGTTTGTAGGATTCGAAGCTCTGGAGAACAAGAATATCTTGGAATTCAGGAGGATATTGAGGAGACAAGAGGAATATATTCAATGCAACATGACTTTTCCATTCTCTGTCATAACCAAGGGGCACAAAAATGAGCACCATTCAACATGCATCTATCATGAACTGTAAGTTCACCAAAAACAAAGGCTTGATATCTTGCACGCTGAATGTAGCATGTTGCAGAATTTGGCTCTCTATCTTTATAATGATTCTCTCTCATCGACATCAAGCAAGGACCTAGCTAACTCTACTCACGCTGAATTGAAAGAAGAGACGATTCATCAATGCAACGAAACAATGGACATCGAGAAGCAACTCTATGCTCTCTCAGAAGCTGATCAAGAAGAAGCTAGAAGTTAAAATGTTTTTCGCTAAAATGTGATGTCCTT
>SNQJ01S0210085.1:0-16025 GCA_010110895.2 Picea sitchensis
GCAACTGTAAGGACAACCCAGATGTCCAAATTCCCAAATCCACTCTCAAACCCTATAGATCTGAATTCCTCCACTAAATGGTGTGCCCCACTGGATGACTGAAACCCTAGCTGGTTTGGCCCTAATGAAGGAGGCCTCCAAATTCTCTGAAACTCTCCAAGAATATAGATCGGGCTATCAAAATCCTATGGGAGAAGTTTCGGACTCAGATCTCAAGCAGATCTCCCTAGGTCTGAGTTTTACTGAATCACAGGACATCCCCTATGGCTCCAAGACATCCCAATCTGTAGACAAATGTAGAATGATGATAACCCTCCAGAAAATCCCTCAAACTGATGGTCCTACCCCTACAAACAAAACTCAACTGCCGGAATATCCCCAGGCCCTCAGGATAAGCTGGATCGAACCTCCCTCTAGATGATGGTGCACCCTTGCTATAAACACAAGAAAAGTACGACCTTCTACCTTCTGAAGCGCTATATGGAGATGGGCTAAGACTAGAATGGTGTGGAAGAGTCTTTCATCCCCGAGACCAAGCTGCGAAACAAGGTGAGTGGATATTTCACCACTCAGTTGCTCACAAGGGTTTGTACAACAAAACCCCCAAACTGAATGCTCAAGAGCAATAGAAAATGCTAATCTAGAACCAGAATGAGTAATAGGTGCACTCCAGCCTCTTACTTATACTTTTCCTTCTAATTCTTTGTTGAGTTAGGTTAACTCCCAGGGTTAATCTTCTATTCTTCTATTGCGTTATCTTTTACTCCTTTATCCTTTTCCTTTCTTAAGTCAACTTAAAAATATAACTTTTAACTTCTTGATTTTCCTGCCTCAGTGTGAGACTATTACCTTGTGGGGGTGCCTAGGCCATTGAGTCTCCTCATCACCTCTCTAAGAGGTGGGGGGTATTACAGCTTCACAGGTCAAGTAGAGTACGGCGAACCAAAGTGACAGATCTACGCACAAAGATTCTTTGCACAAGATTATTCTTTCTCAATTCCCGACAATCACAGTTTCAGGTCCCGGCAATGGAACCATTTGTTGGCACATGGGCAGACCTAGGGTTCAATGCTCAAGAGCGCACCAAAAAATCCCTAACTATCGGCCCTTTCAGCAACACCTTCGAATAAGTTGAAGTCTCACCCGAGGTAGAGGCAGGGGTGGTTGCAAGACTCGGGTGTCTGCAACCTTAGCTGGGACACAGATCTATGATTACAACACTTAGCAAGGCACTTAGCTTCAACAATTCATCTAGATTTAACCCTTATCTTACTTCACAGATAGCATAGAGCATCACAGTATTTACTTAGATCTAAGGTAACTCAGCACTTAGCAACAACAAGACATGCCATATCTGGTAGATCAAGCACTTAGCATATTCATATACATTAGGTCTAGAATTCATACACATTACTAGCACTAAGCATAAGAAAATCTATCTAATCATATCAAAGCACTTAGCAATGCAAACACATTAGGCTAAGCACAAAGCACAACACATAGTATTTATGTGGTTCACCCCCACCCTGGGGCTATGTCCACCAACTCTTATTCTTTATTATCGCCAACCAATCGGTTACAAGCGTAGAGACTCAAAACCCTACCCTACATAGAACAAGAGATCTGTGCACACCTCGCTAGATCCTCCTTCCCCAGGTAGATCTACCATAGAGCCTCCTTATAATCTGTGCACTCAACACTTACAACACTTGCACTCAACTCTGCAAGTCTCTCACATAGATCAGTTCTTAGCACTAAGCCACAACTTATGAGTCTCTAGTGTCTCTTCTTACATAGCCTAGACTTCTACTTATACATTACAATAGTGGTCCTAAGCATGGGTAAATGCATGGGCCGACATCCCAATCCCATTACATTATCCCCAAAAGCCCAAAAAGGACCCAAAATGGGCCTAGCTTCCACGATATTCTCTTCACCTTGCGCTCCATCTTTGACAGGTTGTCGAAGTCCCAAAAATGGTCAAATATGACCAAGTGTTCCTCAAAACTTGGTCAAGGGCCAACACAAACATGTGAATATCCTGGTCCCTGCTCCTCATATGATGATACCCTAGATGAAAATCAATCATCAAGTGATATGTTTCTCCCTAAGGCTCACCCATACACTCACCAATTCTCGGCAACCTCAAATCAACGATATGATTAAGGATTCTGTCGGGGGGTCTTCCTGACAAAAATGACCTAGGAAGGATGCTTCCATTTTACTTCTAGTACCCTCTCAAAAATCTATTATGCCCATCTCTCACCCATTGGTCAAATGTCTATGGAAATCCATTGAGAAATATACCATCCTTGATAAATGGGGGGGTGAATCAACAGTAATAATAAGGGTCGAGGGGATGACAATGTACCAGAGGTTGAGGGGATGACAATGTACAAGAAAAAATCATGGAAAATTTGAATTTGAATATGAACATAGCCATTTTTAAAACTTGAGAAGGAACAATCAATGCCATAGCCATTCATATTTCATCAGAGATTTTGAGAATGAAAATGTTTGGTTCCATTCACAACATTCTGGTGACCAACGTTCCATTTGGTTCTCTTCTCTTCGTTGAAGTTGCAAGAATAATTTATGATGATTCATATTACCATGAAATATGGTTCGACACTAGAATACTTATCTCTCTCATATATATATATGTATGTATGTATATATGTATGTATGTATTCGGGAGAGAGGAGATCATGTTTCGAGGCCCACAATGGAGAACATGATCCTGACCATGATGATGATCAACATGTCCACAGATGGCATCCCAACGACCCCTCTTATTTTCCTCCCAACACAAATCAACCAAGGCTCATCACATTCAAGCAACCCAGAGTGTGGGAGATGGTAGCTATTGTCACCATGATGTATCTTAGTCCTTATTTTATGAAAATTTTTGTGCTTAATTTGTCGGGCATGTGTATGAGGATCGTTGGTTGAAGTCGGATAATGGATCACTAGTTTGGGAAATTGTGTTAGTTTCCTTGTTTTACCTGGGTGGTCAACTTCTATTCCCTAATCGCACGTTGTCCATGGCCAAGGAAAAGTGGTACTATTAAGGGGGCCTCCGAAGCGTAACATTTTTTTACTCCCATGCTTAACACTTTCCATCTTGGAACCTCTCATACTATGCTAAACTTCGGATATGGTCCATTCTCTCATGAGAAGAGGTGTTGAAGGCCTAAAGGTTTTTTTGCAAATGATGCTAAAAGAATAATAAATTTATGCTAAAGGAAAAAAGTAATATAGCAAGGAGGACCACCAAAATTCGGTCCAAACTTGAGCTCTACCCTTTCAGTGCTCAACCTAGTCCAAAAAAATGCAATGCTAATGGATCGAAATCTTGCAAAGGGGACTTGCAAATATAAAATAAAGTAGGACTTAGAAAAAGGCAATAAGGTGGATTGGAAAAAATAACATGTAAATATGGGGTAACTCAAGAGCAAGTGCACCCTCCACAAAGGCACTCATAGAGATGGATATAATACCCTAAGCCATGAAGTAATCCATGAAACCATATCACTTCCATACTTAATCTTGGTGGGTTTTTACTTTCCCTTGTCACTATCGGTACCTATCCCTCTACCTAGGTTATTTTATTTCTTGTCTAGGTGGAACACCTAATAGGGTTGGATGAAGAGCCTCCCATACTTAAACTTGGTAATTCATATGAGGTCCTAGGCTGGTGCAATACTTGAAGGGGATATTGAGGTGAATTATCTTACATGGATTATATCTTAAGTTGCAGCTTACTTTGTATGTTTTAAGGACTAATGTTTCTTATGAACTTTGGCTAACCATGTTTTATACTTTGGATTGTTTTGGATGGCCCTGACATGGTTCTTGAGGGGCGTCATGGGCTTGTACCTAGGACATTGTGACTTTATTGAAAGACTTTGGCACATGTGATGGAGAGAAGTGGGTCAATGATCCATTGACTCACTACCCTCAGACAATGCCTCTCACATTCTTAGAACCCTAGATGATGGACATATGGCCTTGGTTTGAGCATTTATGGTCAGTATGCTGCATGTATGGGCTGAAATCTCACAAGCTGGGTAGAGAACCTTGGTTCTTTTGTGCACAGAGGATAGAAGACATTCTAGAAATGGGCTTTTGTACATCACTCTGAGATATCATTGTAGACCTCTTAGCCCTGGACTTGGTCTTTGGAGGCCCTTGACGTTACCCTCTAGCCTTTGACGTCATCTTCTTGGCTAGGGTTTGGTGGATTATTTGGTTCCAGAGATGATTGGCATAACTTGAGGTGAGGACATGCCTCACTTCACACTCTATCACCATCAAAGGATGCCACTTGGAATTTAGAGGCCCAACATTTTCCTTTGGAAGCGTGATTTCACCCTCTCCTAGATTGATGTCACCTTTTTAGATCATGACATCACCCTTTTAGGGTTTTCTATGATGTATTTTTTTTTATTTTGGCATTATGTTAGAGGTAAATTGTGGGGCCGGCCCCACTTGTATTATGTTGTTGACAAATTATGTGGAAAAATGTATTAGGGTAACCTCATATAAGAATGCTACCCTCACTTTTCATTTTAGGATCATCACTTCTCAACATTTGTGGGAGTACTTCTGAATTTTTTTCCCTCTAGGGGTTACTAGCTCTTCTTTACTCATGCACTTGGCTTGGAGAGGTCCCTTGTGGATGGATTTGTTGATTTTGGATGAAAATGTTTGCAATCAAGGTTTTATCTCATGGTTTCTTCGATGAAGTAAGTGAATTTTCTGCAATTTATTCTTATTTTATTGATGTTTCATGGTAGATTTTCTATTTTGTTCTAGATGTCTTGCTTGGTGAAACCCTAAGAGAGGAATACAAGTGCTTCTTCCTCTCACGAGGTAATTTTTTTCCAAAATTTGTTAATTGTCCTTGCTAGGGTTAGAACCCTAAATCCCTAAATTTCTATCACTTTAGGATTTTATCCCTAGATATGTGATCTTGACCTAGTTGAAGTTACAAGAAGGGAGGAACAACTTCCAGGGCCCAAATGTTCTTGCACCCTAAAAGTTCTTCTCCTCAATATTCATATCCTAAGGCCAAAATGTGCTTGCACCTTAGGGTTTCAATCCTACCTCTTGGTTTCAAGTAGGCCAACATTCAAGCTTAGTTGCATTAGAATACTTCATACCCTAAAAAGGCACTAATCTAAGAAATTATTCTCTTGGTGAACTGATTGATAAGTACTCTTTTTTAAAACTATCAAGCTCTCTATTAACTTTACTAGCACTAAAATTGGAAAACACACTATATTTCTTGTTGTTGTTATAAAAGTTTGCTACAACCATTTGAAAAACCTTTAATTTGTTGCATACACTCATCCTTTGGTGGCTTAAATTACTCATAAATAGCACATAACAATTGGATAATATGCTAGTGGATGGATGCTAAGTTTTCATGATCAATTGTTGCATTTATGAGCACTAATAGTTGTTGTTGTTACAAATCCTTTACTAATGTTATATAATTGTTTACTCGTGCAAATTTGTATTAGCCATTGAAACTTATCTTGGAAATCGTTACATATATGATGCAAAGTTCTCTTGTTCTAGGTAGGTACTCAAACAACTTCATATCTCTTCTACTTCCTTGACCCAGACCAATCATTCGGTGATCAAGATAGGGGGCGGTAGGCTTGGCTAGTATACTTGCAATTTGATCCCTTGAGGTCACTAGGGAAGCCTCCCTTGTGGTGGACCTCTTCCATCACAAAAATGAGGGAATTTATTACTAAAGTGATAGTGGTAGTTTCTTCCATAGTTACACAATATTTGATAGTATCGTGATGGGCTTTGCATAAGTAAAAATATTGCGATAACAACGGGTTTATATAGTTTTTAATTTTATGTGTTGACAATTTAAAAACAAACTATTCTTTTCATATGAAGATGAAAAATAATTCAGAATTTCATGCATAAAATGATTATCTCACAAGTAATTGATGGCGAGACTAATCATTAATACCATACGGTTAGAAGAAAATAGAAAATTCCCACTCAATATGAAATCAAGAAAAGGAACCATGTCCTTCCCATATGATTGATAATGTGAGAAGATCAAATATTTATTAGCTAAAAATAGGAGTTGCAAAAGAATTTCACTCCTACTTGCATTAAGGAACATTACTAAAAACCAAACAAATTGATCATTTGCTTTCAATATTTGGTCTATTGACACCCATTTCATATTCCCAAACAAAACACTAGAGATAATAGTCTACTTGAGCTCTCTCTGTGCACTCAAATTAACTCACGGTAATCATAATCCTAAAATATAATCCATCACTATATTCACCATCATAGAGGGTATTATCGATCAATGTTAAAATTCACCACAGATTATATTGCCAAGCTATTGCTTTCTCCCCAATGGTTAATAATCACTCTTTTATGTACATTCAAAAAACTTTCAACTACATCCAAACTGTTCAATAAAAATCCATAAGATAGGAAGAATGTATAGATGTTAGTTTAATTCTCTCTTTCTACCTTTCTTGGGCTGACCCAAGTTCAGATCTACCATGGTTTCCAACAAAACCCCTTTAAAACTATCGACCCTTTTAGTAAACCGGAAGGCAATGCAATACACAGAGTGCATTGTGTAGTCTCACCCGAGATAGTTCTATTGGTGGCTGATGTGATCAAGTGCTTGTAGCCTACGAATGAGTGGGGATCTAGGATTAAACTCTGTGATCTTCATTTGTTACTATAACATTCAACTTATATTTGACTAGTCATATAGCATTTGTTACTATAGCATTCAACTTATGTTAGACTAGTCATTCACTCATTTGTCTAACATCTAATCATCGATAGTAAAGGGAATACATAACATTCAGTCACATAACACATGATATATTGTGGTTCACCCCTCCTGGGATACATCCACAAAGATTTGGTTGCTCTGCTCTTTTATTATGGTGTTTCTGAAACTACAGCGCCATGCGCATTACAACTCTCCGTCGAATGGGTCGAGATCTACAATGAGCTAGACTAGATCACACCAGGCTCCTCAGCCTATGATATAAACCTCAATATCTACCCTACTTCCTCTCCTCAGCTCAACAACCTATAAAATAGATCGAATTTACAGTCATTATGTCTTTGAACGACATCATAACACTGACCAACCAAAAATGAACAACAACAACAACAGCCTTCGAACAATAGAATAATGTTTCAACCTCTAACCCCGACCTAGACCTCCTGGGTACCTATTCACACATGTTTTTGGCTCACCATCCATTACACCTTCTTACCAAAACACTAAACCTATCATGGCTAGGTATTCTTGCATGTATGCCTCACATGCTTTCCTCTTCTGCATGTGCATCTGTCTTGCACGTGTTGCTTTTCCTGCATGCGCGTATGCCTTATAGGTGTTTCTTTTCCTGCATGCACATCTGCCTTACATGTGCTTCTTTTCCTACTAGCTATATTTTCTCCCACATTGTGCTTTTCTCCCAAAATATGTTTGTGCCCAAAACGCCCCCAACACTGACATCGTGACTCGTCCCGAGTCACTGCCTAACTCCAGCATCTGTCACTACTTGTGCCAGTGCTTCCTACATGTTTGTTATCCATTGGAATTGTTCCTGATCCTGACCGCTCCTTACTGACATGGCTTCGAACACCTACATAGTGACTAGTGGTCGTAAGATCTCATCCCCCTCCAAGCCTATCTATTCGAGGTGAACTTTTTCTATGTTGATTTCCATGACCATTTGTTCTGTATTTTCTTGTAGGGGATCCAACTGAGCCTGCCATGAAATATTTTGTGCCTGAACCACTTTTTCTTCCTCTTGAAGGTTCTTCATTTCTACAAAATTATTGATCCTCTCTGGCAATAAAATTTTCCTCTGTCGTTGTTTGACATCTTCCATTGCTGCATGTAATTTATCTTCCTTTCCTTACAGCTCTTGTAGTATTCCATCCTCTAGTAACAGTACCCATAATTTAGCACTCTTAGCTAATAGTCCATTCATTCCATGTATGCTCTACATGATGTTCTTTGCATACACTGTCATTTCTTTCTCTCTTTGCACTCTGACTTCTGCAAGAGTAGTAGGTGTTGCGCACTCCTCCAGTTCCTTGATCGGATCTTTGTATTATTGTAGATTCTGCACTATATTTGTCATCTTCTCTTCCGAAGATGCTGTGTTATCTAAGATTGCTCGAAAGAAAGCATTTATCTGGTTCTCCATCTCGTCCACTTTTTTCTACGCCATCTATTTCTTCTTCCCTTCCTCACTGATGGATTCCTTCAGTACTATATTTTCCTCCTGCGCTATTTGTATATTTTTCACATAAGACCTTGATTTGTATGGAATCTCCTATGTGATGCTAACCTGTAACTTATATAGTGCCTTTGTTGGAATCTTGGGTAACGCCAACTCCAACGTCTCGATATACTTCATGGGCTTCTATGTTGTTTCCTCATCGATGAACAACATACTTGGTGTTATGATAAAGTTAACACTTCCCTGCATCGTGATTTGTACTGTCTCTCCAACAGGTGCTCCTTCTCTTACTGGCACCAGTTTCTCCTTTTGTTGTTGTTCTACCTTGATAATGAATTACTCCATTGAATTTTTTACATCCTATACTTGCACCAAAATTGAAGCTCGATGGTTTTCCGCATTTTCACATCTGACAATCGATCTTTTACTGTCATGGATATTATCTCCACATCATCTGCTATCAGTGATGTTTCCATCTGTTTCCTGTGGGCCTTTTCCTTTTTATTCGAGCCAGTTACTTGCTATGTTGCTCTTTTCTTCTGGGAATCTGATGGCTCATATGTCTATGACATATGTGTATCTATGGCTATATCCTGCCCAACTTTTGTTTTTGTATCTATTTCTTGTGCCTACATCTGCACTTCATCTATGTGCACCTGTTCTGTCGCTCCTCTTGGTGTCTGCGCTGTTTGCGATGGTCCTTATGTAGAACCATGTTGTGACTTCTTATTTGTCCTAATTTTCTTTTGTGTGGGAGCGCTTCCCCCTTCTTAGCCCTATGCATCATTCCTTTTGTTGTTTGTGCCATTTGTGCTTGTCTACTACACAGGGACTATTATGTCCTGCATCCTTGTTTGTGCTCCTAGCATCGTCTTTGGGATTGTCAACACTCGCCACTACTCGGGCCATTTGTGGACCTCCATATGGATATCCTGCATTGTTACGTAGTAGTTCAACTGCAACCACTCCTTAGCTAGATCCTTCCTTTATTGCATCCACATACTATGGTGCGATGCTTGGAAATTTACTATCTACCCAAGCTCCTGGATAATTTCTAGGGAGATCCTCCATGTATCTGTCATGTTGTTATAGATATCTATTAAGTACTGAGCGAACATGTCGTTGTTGAATTTATTTTCCTTGGGATCTGGTGTGCTTTGCAGTGACGTGTAGCGCATTGTGCCACATTTTCCTGTCCTTAGAAGGAACATAGTGTATGTAGGTTCCTTCCACCCCATTAGTGCAATGAGGATGAGTAACCACGAATATTGGAACTCAGAGCCCTATTATTGTGTTTCCTTGCAGTATTCAAGGAATAAGTTCAATATATAAGGGCCCCATTTCATCAATATCCCCTTTGCGCACTGCTTCGTAGCTGCTACTACTCCTGCAAACACTTCATATTTTCCACACTTGCGCATTAGTTTGCAACCGAGGAATATTGCTGCAAATCGTGTCGCGGGATCATTGATGTTGTTGATCCTCATACCTTTGTTAAACCTTTATGTGCCATACTTTTCTTTGATCTCATCTGAGATGGATTTCACCTTAGTTTTGTTTTCTAGCTTTTTTTCTGGCTTCTCCCCATCTGTGGGTAGTCCTATAATCATTGAAATAAGGTCGATGTTGATTGGTGCTGGCCTATCCATCCACAATAGGCCTTTGTTCACCCTCACTAATATTTTTTGACACATATGTTTATGTGTTTCGCACACCCGTAGTGCGGTATGTCTAATAAGTTCATGATGTCGTTGTTGTACAGTCCCAGGATCCACTATGCAAGCTCCAACAGTGGTGTGCCTGATGGGCCTTCTCCTCTTCTCTCTAGGTACCTATGTCCTGCCAAATCTGGGAACTTTATGGTGTCAGTGAGATCATGGTCAGAGTATTTAAGGCTATCGACTCCTCCTACCATGTTATATTTGGTCTTCACTCCCTTGGGAATTTTTGTCATCACTATAGCCAATTTTTCCTGTATGCATTGTACACCCTGTGCACTACTCTTTGCTCATGTCATCTTTTGCCCTTATGGGGATGATACCCTACCCTCTGGTATGACCTCTTTCTCTGTTTCATTATTTGGTTCTATCTCTAGGCCCTAATGCATGGAACCTATGGCTGGTTCTTCTTGCTGCAGCCCTTTTCCCTTGGACATGTCGGATTCTGTCTGATCGACGTCTTCTTCTGGTTGCTCGACTTTCCCTATATAGTTTCATTCGACTCCCATTGATAATTCCTATGAGATATTTACCTCCTAAATGTTTCAACTATACAACTCCCCCCTCTGTGACATTCTTCACTTCATATGGTCCCAACCAATGCATTCTGAATTTTCCTGGATGCTGAAGAAATTTACTGTCATACACCAAGACTAGGTCTCCCTCCTTGAAACTCTTCCTTTTAATATGTCTGTCATGCCAAGATTTTTCCCTTGCTTTCTATAATTCTTGGTGAAATCCTTCTAGAATCCTATCTTCTTCCATCTCCATAAGATGACTTAGCCTTTCTTGTACTACGCCTCATTCTATCATGTTGGTGATTGTTGCTACGCACATAATAGGTACCAAAAATTCTAATGGAACCACTGTTTCTTGTCCATACACCAACCTAAATGGTGTATGTCCTGTCAACTTTTTGCATGTAGTCCTGTATGCTCATAATATTGCTGGTATCTTCAGATCCCAATCATCCCTATTGACATTGCAGATCTTTGTCAAAGCATTCTCTAGGATATTATTAAAGGCTTCCACTGTCCCATTTTCTTGAGGGTGATATGGTGTACTATTTTGATGATAGACTTCAAACTCTTCAGTCATATCCTTGATATTACTATTGATGAAGTGAGTGCCTTGGTCACTCATCAAAACCCTTGGGAATCCAAATCTAGTGATCATGTGCTCAAACAGGAAGTGTGTTGTTGTTTCTGCACTACAATATTTTACTGGTGTTGCTTCTGCCCGTCTCATTAAGTACTATGTCGCAATAATGATATACCTTGCTCTTGACCTATTTGTTGGTGGATTAATTGGTCCCACAAATACTATTTCCCATTTGTTGAATACTTTCAAGGTTATCTGTGGTCTTAGGGGAATCTCATCCCGTATATTAGGTTTTCCAACCCTCTAACATACATCACATCTCTAGCAGTAGTCCTTTTCATCTCTGTGAATGGTTGGCCACCATAGTCCTACGTGCAATACCTTTTGCACAGTAGCTTTTCCTGCATAATGTCCTCCAACTATTCCCTCATGAGCCTCTGCTAAAATTATAGGCCTCTCATGTTCTAGTACACATCTTCTCAAAATGTTGTCTGCACCCATCTTGTATAAGTGTCATGTAATCAATTGATAGTCTGTAGCTCTAACTACTAGATTTTTCTTCTGTGCGATGTTGAATTCTTGTGGCACAGTCCCTATACTTAAGTACTCAATGATTTCAGAAAAATATTCATTAGATACCTAGACTGAAAATAACTATGCATCAGGGAAGTTTTCTTCTAAGTTTGTAGGATCCTCTCCATTGGTGATCCTTGACAAGTGATATGGTCCTGCATTCAAATTCCTAGGTTAGACTATCACTTCAAAGTAAAATAGTAACCATTTACAAATCCTCCCCCCCAACACTGACTTGTTGACTAGGTATTTGAGGGTTGAATGATCTGTGAACATCTTAAAATGTTTGCCAAGTAAATAGTGTTTGAACTTCTACAGTGCATATACCATTTCTAGGCCTTCTCTTTCTATCGTATTGTAGTTATGTTCTAATTTCGACAGTTTTTTGCTTGCAAATGCTATAGGATTGTCCAATTATCCTGCTCATGGTTGTGCCAGAATAGCTCCAAGTGCTATGGTTGATGCATCTATATGCACATGGAATGTCTTCTCCCAATTTGGAATTACCAGAATAGGTGTTGTCACCATCTTCTCTTTCAAGGTGTCCAACCCTTGTTGACAATCCTCATTCCACTAAAATTTAGTATCTCTCTTCAAAATTTTCTCCATCAGTGTTGTGATATGTGCATACCCTTTTATGAATTTCCTATAGTATCTTGTGTGGTCCAATGTTTCTCTCAACTGGTGCACTGACTTTGATGGTGGGTGGTAAATTAACAATCACTGCAATCTTGGCAGGATCTACTAGCAAGCCTTGTTTGTGCACTATGTGTCCCAATAGTATTCCAAATGGTGTCCTAAAGATGCCCTTCTTGATATTATTATAGGATAAAACAGTAAATGTGGACATAAACTAATCTCCCTAGATCCACCTAGATCTAGAACAAAACAAGACAGGACATGGCGCTTTCCCTAAGTTATAATCATCGAATGTACTATCAAAGAAGAAATGAGTGACATACCTTTAAATACCGCTTCCTTATATCTTTGTTGTCCTTGCTCCACTCTGGTGCTCTTGTGAAATTAGATTTGCAATGACACAAACCAACCAAAGTGAAAGAAACAATAGTATATTTAATGAAAACTTAAACATGTGATCAAGGAGCCATGTAATAAAATGAGAATGATTTTATGGGAAAGAAACATGCCACCGTATTATATCAAGTAAAAGTGGAAGATACAACCAAAGCGCCTTGATGTTGCAAGGTTCCCTTTCTGTTAAGCCCTAATATTGGCTCATTACCCCTTAATTGGGGCATATTACAATAGTAATGTTATTTTATTTATGTCGTCTTTATTCCATTAGTTGTAATTATACCTCCTAGTCTCCTATATATACCAAGGAGACATTTTCATTTGGAATCATCTTGTACTTGAACATTTAAGTGGGGTAAAAGGAGGTTTCCCCCTCAAAGAGACTTATTATCAAAATTTCTCTCTTTCGGAAACGTTGGTACTTTTTTAAGTTTTTCTATGCTATATTGATATTTGGTTCTTAACCCATGGTATCAGAGCTCAAGGTCTTGGGCTTTTGTTATTTGCTACATCGAGACACCTTGGCATTTTTTTTCTGCTCTTTTCTAGCGTTTAGGAAGGAACAACTTGGAGGATATTCAAAGAAATTAGTAAGGTATATGTGGTAAGCGTTCAACTTAAGATTCATCTTAATTTGTAGATAAACCCTGTGTGAGATAGGGGCATCCCTGACTAGTCCTATTGACTTTGTCTCAAGAAGGTGTTCGGGTAAAACAATCATAACACTTCTTCCCTAGAGTATCCAAATTAATTGGGATGGATTTCATTGGATCGTGAGCAGGTCTATGGTATTTATGGTATGAGTTTCATAATTTTATATCAATTATTTTTGCGGGGCATGCTATACAAATTGAGATCTCTGGAAAAGGACAAAAAGTGGAAAGTTGTGGAGAAGTTACCATAAACTCCACCCTTGCGTCAATTTGGTCGGTCTATGGCATTGAGACCAAAGTATTAGAGAACTTCATTAAAGTTTCATACCGAAGGGCCAAAACTTGGGAGATAGAATAAAATAAATATTGTCTAGAAAAACCACCTCAGAATCAAGGTTCAAAAGTGGTAATTGGCCAACATACCACCCAAAATGGAACTTCACCAAATGGCTTTCAACAAATCCTAATTGGACTCTTGATGAAGGTGAAAGAATGCGTAGGGACATAAATGATTCCAAAAGAAGATAGTAATAAAGATGAACTTCACAAAGAGATGGAAGCTAAGTTGGAGGCAAGATGGATGGTTTAAAAAAGGAAGATCATGAGTGAAAAGTACATATGAGAAGACAGTGAAAGTAAATGTGAAATTCATGATGAGGGACACAAGGAAGGGTGAATCAAAATTGAGAAACTCCAACTTTGGAGTTGAATACCAACCATGTTCCCTAAGATCAATATGAGGAAGTTTGATGGCAGGACCAAATCACATGGATGCCGGATGGAGCAATTCTTTTGATCATATAATGTGCCACATACACAAAGGTATGAATTGCTTCTTTATGGTTAGACTCTATGTCGGTTGTATGGTATCGATGGCTTTATTCATAGAATCACTCATCACTTGGACAATTTTCATGGAAGGAAATGATAGCACACTATGAGGAATGCAAAGGAGCAATACCTTCTTTAACTTGATTGATAAATCTCAAGAAAAGGGTTCATTTATCGAGCATTTGAGAATTTAAAGTTGAATATAAAGGAGTAACCGATATTACAGATGAGCCTGATTGATGTATTCATAGGAACTTTAAAGGATAATATTCAACATGGGGTTCACCTTGGGAAATAAAATCATTGGAGAATGCATTTAAGGTGGCAGAAATGTGAGAAAGTAAAAATATAGCTATGGCTACTAGAAGGACCAATCCTAACATCCTAACATCTATAGAGAGAACAATGATCCTTCTTACAAAACACATAAACACAAGGGTTGAAAGCTCAGCATTAGAGGAAAGAAAAACCAAAGTTTTATGCTTTAGTTTTGACAAACTTAGGTATAGTAGGGACAATAGGGTGTGGTGAGAAGAAATTATTCTACATGGGTGTGAGGAGGAAGAGAAGAACAAGAACCATCTCAAGATGAAAGCGTAGAAACAATTTCATCACGAGAAGAGAAGGGGTTTGAGTCAGGGAATCATGCATGTAATGCATTGGGTGGAATTAGAACTCCTCAAACCCCTCAAGATCGAGAAGGGATACATCAAAAATAAAAGGTAATAATAGTCCTGAATTTGGTCCTAGCGATTACTCATAATTTCATTCACTATGAATTAGCTAAAGCTCTCCAATTGCTTTGTATATCCAACGTGAGTTTCAAGTAATGAGTGCGGATGGAGGCCCATCATTTCTTAGGAATCACAATGAATCAATCTTACTATGGGGAATATGTAATGAATAGTCCAATGAAAGTTTCATACCATAGATTTGGTGCAGATGTTGTACTAGGAATCCAATGGTTATAATCATTAGGAATAGTGGCTTTTAATTTTCAAAAACTTTTCATGAAAATTTTCATTTGGGAAGGAAAATAAATTGAGTTAAGAAGAGGAATTATCACACAGGGAAACTCGGTAAGGTGTTAAGATCTAATGGAATAACAACATTATTGAAAAGGGGCATCAAGGCATTGTGCAACAAGCTATGGTCACTACATGTTCAAACATCTAAGCCATCTATTTCTCATAATGATTGCAGATGGAGGAACTATCAATTTCTTAGGAAAATGCAATAAGATCAATCTTACTATGGGGGAATATGTAATGAATAGTCCAATGATTTCTATACCCATGGGTGGTGCAGATGTTGTACTAGGAATCCAATGGTTATAATCATTAGGAATAGTGGCTTTTAATTTTCAAAAACTTTTCATGAAATTTTCATTGGAAGGAAAATAAATTGAGTTAAGAGGTATCACAAGGAAACTCGGTAAGGTGATAAGCTCTAATGGAATAACAACATTATTGAAAAAGGGGCATCAAGGCATTATTGCACAACTATGCTCACTACATGTTCAAACATCTAAGCCATCTATTTCTCAAGATCTCCAAGGGATTATTGATAAGCATTACAAAGTATTTAAAGATATTCCCAAAGGTCTTCCACCCACTTGAAATCATGATAATGAAATTCACCTAATTTCAAGGAGTGTTCCTCATAACATCAGGCCATACAGATACCCTTACGCTTGGAAGAGTGAAATTGAGTGCATGGTTGAAGAAATGTTAGAGGCTAGCATTATTAGACCTAGCCAAAGTTCTTACTCTGCACCAGTGGTAATGGTATTCAAGTAAGATAGCTCATGGCATATGTGTCCAGATTATAGAGAGCTCAAC
>SNQJ01S0210086.1:3144-16025 GCA_010110895.2 Picea sitchensis
TTCAGACTGTGCCTTTTCCAATGATTTTGGCTGAATCATCATTTTCGAAGGAGACTGATCCATCTCTTTCCTTTCGTAATGTAAGAAACTTGTCTCTATCACCTGTCATGTGTTTTGAACATCCACTGTCAACATACCAACCACGTTTCTTCTGCTTAGTTGTTAGAGAAATTGTGCATTCTTCATTGCTATACTAATCTTGCTTTCTTATCCATGTCATTTTCTGAGGTTCCTATCTGTGACTGTTGTTATTCTGTTGAGGTTATTTAGGAAGGACTGTCTTCTGCAATCTTTGGCCACGTGTCCAAAATTGTTACATTTGTAACATTCCACTTCAGTGCTCAAAGATTCAAACCTATGGTAACTTCTTCTCTCTGTTTCACTAGGTCTTCTTGAATAACCCCTTTGTGTATGACTCTCAAAGTTGTTATTGTTCCTGTTGTTAGCTCCGCAATTCACAACTTTATGTTCAAAATTATTACGTGCATAACATACACCAAAAGATATAGTTTGATACCTGGGAGTTGAAGATCTTCTGATAGGAGGTGCTCTTATGAATCCTTTTTCTTATTGAGGCCTATCTGTCTGTTGTTGATTCTGAAATCTGAATCTTCTTGGTGGAGGAGTGTCCCTGTAATCTTCCTTATATATCTTCCTATCCCCTTTGATTGTTTCTGCATAACTTTTTGGATATGTTTCTTGCTCTATTATTTTGGAGCTTGATCCCTTTTCTGTCTGATTGTATCCAAGTCCAGACTTGTCAAGATGAGATTTTTGACTACTGATAATGTCATCCAAAAAATTTGAGCTATTTTTGCATATTTTTCTTTTGAATATCCTTTCTTGGTGCGACAATCTCTGCTTCCAAGTTTCCAATGATCATGTCCTTTTCTTCTAGCTTTTCTTTGAGTGCTTCATCAATTCTTTTATCTTCTTCTATTTGAACCTTCAATTTTGTGATCACTTATTCTAGTTCTCGAGTATCCTTTTTCTTGTCTAGTTCTGATTGTAGTTTCTTTTTTTTCTTCTTTTCTCTTCTGATAAATTCTATGACACACATTAATTCTTCTCGATAGTCAAATTCTGCTTCTTCAAATTCTTCTTCGACTTCTTCATATTCTTCTTCAGAGTCTTGTTTGTCAGAGTCTTTTACTGCCATGAATAGAACTCTTCCTGTCTCACTGTCACTGACTTCATCTTCATCTGATGATGAGATGTATTCTTTGGTGCATAAGCTTTTCTTGAAAACTTTCTTTGTATTTCTTTTGCCTTTATATGTGTGTTTTCTTTTTGAGTAACCTTCATCATTTCTCTTTTTCTTATGAGGAAATTTGTTAGCAAAATGACCAATACCATCACAATTAAAACAAATTAAAGGAAGCTTACCTCTATATCTACCGTCGGTTCCCTTGTTCAGTCTTTTGACGAAGTTGGCCACTTTTTCATCATCTTACGAGACGTCACTGTTGCTGCTATATTCTTCTTGTTCCTTTTTCTTTTTCTTTGATCTTTTGGATGCTTTGAAGGCTGCTTCTTTTACATCTGGATTTTCCTGTTCAGTTCTCATTTCATATGCTGTGAATATTCCATGCAGTTCGTCCATGCTTATTGAGTTTAGATCCGATATTTCTTCTAATGTTGATATCTTAGGGTTAAATCTCATAGGAAGAGATCTTAGTACCTTTTGAACAATTACATATTCTTCGATTTCTTCTCCCAATCCTATGATTGCATTCACTGTTTCATCGACTCGTAAGAAAATACCACTAGACCCAAACCATGCAACCACCTACAAGAGGACAATGGTCATGGTCATATGAAGTTCACCCCTAACTTGTAACTTGCCACTAACATTTTGAGAATTAAGAACATGTAAAGATGTGCTTTATTATACATAATATAAGTAGTCTTGTAGGTTCTATACATAATTGTAACACACCCATGGTGGGGCATTAAAATTCCGTTCTTCTTATAGGAACAAATCCTCTCTCCACGATCTCTAATTCGGAAAGTCGGGGGACTAACCCCCCCTTTTTTTTTTCTTGACGACCATCGTATATGACCGCGGGTTACGTTCGAACGTGAGTCATGTGATTGCGGGCACAGACAAGGGTGATTTGACCCCAACCGCTTTTCTCCCCACAATTCACCATGAGCCACCACGTGTCTCTTTCTCAATACCGTGGTTTTGATTGTGACCCACCCTCTAAACTTTAAAGTCTGAGCACTTCCTATCCCCGCAATTCAACGTGACCTTTGATCTCACGATCTTGATGGTACTTCTGAACTGACGGATCAGATTTGCTCCCCTTTTTAAATCATTGGACGTGACTTGCTTCGGGACTTCGACGTTCGGAGTTTTCAACTCTCAAGCCTTTCTTTCTCTGCAGTGGCTATCTCCTGGAGTGGAAGATATACTGACACCTGTCCCTCACAAACAAACTGTTCATATGAACTCTGGCTCTCCGGCCTTCGGGAGTTCTTTGTGTATTACCTTCTCTTTCTTCCAAAGCGATTTTTCCCGAGGTGGTAGATCATTTGCCATGTGTCCTCTCCAAATAAACATTTATGGTCCTCTTCGGGACTTCGACACTTTTCAACCAAGACTAGATCAACGACCCTCAGCTCCCTTCTTGATCAATGATTGAGATTCTACTTCGGGACTTTGGCGCTTTCACCCTCTACTTTCCCCTGGAGTATTCCATACCCGGAGTTCTAGATCGAGCGCCACACGTCTACCTCAAATCGAAGACTCTCGTTCACTTCAGTGGTTTGGGCTTTGACGATTTCAAACTCTTCTCCTTCGCGTTCTCTCAGAGTGTTTTCACCCGGAGTTCATGATTTGTCGCCACGTGCCCTCTGGATCTGACAATCTAGATTCTCTTCGGGTCTTCGGGCTTCAGACCTTTTAATTCTCAAACTTCACCTTCCCTCAAAGTATGCGTATATCTATCGTGTGTCCCCCTTGAATTGGACAATTGAGAATTACTTCAAGTCTTTACCCGAAGTTCACAGATTCACACCACCTGTCCTCCGTATCTGATGATCCAGATTCATTTCGGCTCTCCAGCTCTCTAGTATTCGGGAGTTTCAACTCTCAACTGAAACTCTCGAAGTGATTTCTCCGAAGTTATTGAAGTGACACGTGTCTCCCAATGATCAACGCACAGGATGTATTTCAGGTCTTTGGCTATTTCGCTCTCTCCTTAACCACAAACTCTCGCTCAGGAGTTGTGGATCTTGCACCACCTATTCCTCTTGGCGATGAACAATCCCAATTCACTTTGGGACTTTGGCCAGTCAACCTTCCTATGCACACAAAGGTTAAATCTCGTGCACTTTACCTTAGATCGGATGACTATCATCCCTTTGCGCCCAGATTCAACGGTTAGGATCTGTTCCTTCTCAGCACCTCTCCTCTGCTTCCCTGGACGTTGATCTAACGGTCTAGGCTCTCCCCAAAACCTATTTGATGGATGTTGTCGCTCCTCCTCCTGATCTTTTGACTCCTTCTTACTTGGAAGAGTTTTGTGGATGTTCGAAGGCCTCAACCCTCGCTCCTCCATTGAGCCCGACTATCTTGGGTCTCGCCTTTGCTCTTGAAAATGTTATCTTTTCTGATATTTTCGATTCTCTCAAACCGATGACACCGAAGGAATCCGTTACTCTGTGGATTTCCTAAGGGATCACAACCATCCCTCTCACAACTGTTCAAGGTCTGGTGGTCGTGATTCAACCAATACCGAGGTGTCTGCCGATCGACGGTTCATAGTAATTGTGGGGCCCCAACGTGGGCCCCAACGTGCATGCCATTTATCAGAGAGGTCAACCTCCACAATCTGGAAAGTACTCGCCCAAATTGGTCAAACCGAAGTCATTGATCTTCCAACCTGATGATATCAATGATGTTGGTGAATTGCGGGCCACGAACTAGCGCATTTTCTACCTTCACCTTCGCGCTTCACAGTGATTCCCCTCCCTCGATCTTCATTCATAGATCGACAGTTCACAGTGATTGCAGGATTTAACCTCCATAATCTGGGAAGTTCTCACTCGACTCTAGACAAATCCTAGTCGTTGATTTCCCATTCCCGATGAGATCAACGACGTGGGTTGATTTCCAAAAGCTTGAAGTAAATTTGGTGTCTCTGTTAGATACAATTTCCTTGGGCATGCCATGCAGTCTGAATATCTCCTTCATGAAGATGTTGGCAATATCTATTGCTTTGCAAGTTGACTTGACAGGAACAAAATGAGCGGACTTACTCAGTTTGTCCACCACGACCATAATAACATCATTTTGCTTGGTCTACTTTGGTAATCCGGTGATCAAATCCATGGAGATGGTTTCCCATTTCCATTATGGGATTGGTAGGGGTTGTAACAATCCTGCTGGATGTCAGTGTTTTTCCTTAACTTGCTGGCATTCTAGGCACTTAGCTAGATAGTTAGCTATGTCTTTCTTCAATCCAATCCAATAGAATTGTTTCCTAGTGGTCGTGATCATTTTTTGATATCCTGGGTGACCAGTATATGGTCTCTTGTGTAGTTCATCCATTATGAACCTCTTCAAGTCATCTAAGTTTGGAATATACAATCTGTTTCTGTAAGTCATCAAGCCTTCCTCGAGCATCTGGTAGCCTTCATACTTTATCCCTGTAGGCTCTTGCCTTAGGTATGAGGTCACGGTCTTGAAGAATGCATTTTTTTCTTGTGCATTCTTGACTCTTTCCCTGACATCTGTTTCACAGGTGCTTACCGCTGCGAGACGAATCATTTTTATACTTTTTCTAAGGGCATCAACCACCCTATTTTCCTTTCCTTTGATGTGTTTGATTTCAAAATCAAACTCACTAAGGAGATCCATCCACCTAGCTTGCATGGCATTGAGTTTTGGTTTATCAAACATGTGCCTCAACCCACAATGGGCTGTCATAATCAAAAATATCCTACCCAGGAGGTAGTGCCTCCACATTTTTAAAGCATGTACTATGGAAGCCAGCTCTAGGTCATGATTCACATAATTGATCTCATGCTCATTTAATTTCCTGGATGCATAGAAAATTACATGTCCCTCTTGCATAAGGACTCCTCCGAGTCCTTCCATGCATGCATCTGTACACACGAGGAAATCATTATCTGGGTCTGTAATGTTCAACATGGGTGCATGGGTCAGGAGGTATTTCAGTTCTTGAAATCTTTCTTCACATTTTGATGTCCAAGTGAATTTAGCCCCCTTTTTCTGAAGGGAAGTGATTGGACAACCAATCTTAGAAAACCCTTTTATGAACCTTCTATAGTATCCTGCTAAGCCCATGAAGGATATGATATCAGATACATCCTTTGGGGTAGGCCATTCCATGATAGATCTAATCTTGTCAGGATCTACTGCCACCCCTTCCTTAGAAATAACATGGCCTAAGTAATGGACTTGCTTTTGGAAAAAGTCGCACTTGCTAAATTTAGCGTAGATATGCTGCTCTCTTATTAATTGAAGTAAGATTCTAAGATGTTCTTTGTACTCCTCTCTGTTCTTGGAGTAGATTAGGATATCATCAATGAAAACCAATATAAATTTGTCCAAAAATTTTCTAAGTACATTATTCATCAAGCACATAAAAGTGGCAGGGGCATTGGTTAACCCAAATGGCACCACCACAAACTCATAGTGACCATACCTCATCCTGAAGGTTGTTTTGTGGATGTATTCATCCTTAATCCAGACTTGATGGTATCCATACCTTAATTTGATCTTCAAGAATATGGAAGCATCTCCCAATTGGTCGAACAAGTCATCGATTCTTGGTAAGGGGTACTTGTTCTTTATGGTTGTCTTATTGAGTTACCTGTAATCTATGCACAGTCGGAGTGTGCCATCTTTATTTTTCACAAACAAGATGGGCACTCCCCACATAGATACACTGGGTCGGATGTATCCTTTGTCCATCATTTCCTTTAGCTGTAGCTTGAGCTCAACCATCTCTGGTGTACTCATCCTATATGGCGTTCTAGATGCTAGCACTGCTTTTGGTGCAAGTTCTATCGAGAAGTCAATATCCCTTCTCAGAGGTAGGCATGGTACCTCTTCTAGGAACACGTCCTTGTATTATCTTAATATGGGGTGGTCCTCTAGGTTTGGTTTGTCATCCTCAACAAATTTCAACACCTGTATTACATATAAGGGACACCCATTTCTGCAATACTTTTTCATTTGAAGAGCTGATATTTGTCTTACTGAGACAGGCTTCTGAATCTCTTGGAGGGTTATCTTCCCCCCTTCTTCATTTACACATTCTAAAGTTTTATGATAACAATCCAACTTAGTTTTATAAGCAGCCAACCAATCCATACTAATCAACAAGTCGTATGATCCCAGGGGAAGTATGTTAAGGGCCGCTTGGGTGGGCAATCCTCCCATGATGAATTGACAGGCCGGTATGACCTCTACCACTTTCCTTTTGGTCCCAGTGGCTAGTCGTACCAACCACGACTTAACATTTCTAACTAGTTGCACTTTACACTTATCAATAGTATGAGGGGCCACATAACTCAAATTAGAACCAGGGTCAATTAAAATAGAAACTAGATGGTTGGCGATCATACCTTTCAACTCCACTACTGAAGCTTGGTGGTCGGCTTGATTATTGTCCAAGACTGCATAGATTCATGGCATGATCCTAGCCACATCATTGATGGTGGTAGCTTCTTGGATATTGTAGACCCTCTTACTGTTCTGTTGTCTGTGTGGATAGTCCCTCAACCGATGATCTTCTCCACAACCCCAACATTTTAAGGGTTCTTTCTTTAGGTTGTCAGTCTTTCCTGGGACCGTCTTAAAAGGTTTATTCCCACTTTGAGAGGGGAAATTTTGCTGATGCACACTTCTAGTAGGAAGGATCATTCTAGAATCCTTTCCATAGTTCTTAAATCTCGAGGATTTACGCCCCTTCTTCTTGAATCCCGAACTACTCCTCTTCTTCCAGTCCTCGTGAGGTCTTGTCTTATTCCCAAATTGTTCATAACAATACCTTGCCTTCTGGATGGTTTTTTCTAAGGTCTTTGGTTCATCAAACTAAATTCTGTCCCGGTAGGTCTGAGGTAACCCACTAATGAATCATTGCATTTTTAACTTTTTATCTTTTATGTAGGGTACATACCTCAGTAGCTCAAGGATTTTATTGACATATTCATCTATGGTGAGCTGCCCCAGCCCGAGTTCATAGAATTCCTTAGTATTCCCATCCATGTATTTCTCCGACAAATACTGCTTCCTGAAGTATTTATCGAACTGTTTCCATGACAAGTCCTTCTCATGAAATCCTTTCACATTCATAAGGTCTTCCCACCAAATTGAAGCCTTTCCATTCAGGTTGAAGATGGCTATTCGAGGCTTCAAGTTTTCAGAGTAGTCATGGACTCTGAAGTACTTATTTAAACCAAGCATCCAAAATTCAACCTCTTCTCCCTTCTTAATCTCTCCATCGAAAGAGGGTGGTTTGGATTTCTTGAACTCTTCAGGATCATGATTTTTGGAACACTTCCGCTTCTTTCCTTCCCTTTGAGAATGTGAGCTCGCTCAACTACTAGAAGATCCTTCGGAGTTTCCAGCTTTATTTCCAGAGGAATCTGCCAATGAGTGTCCCCTGCCTCCAGGTTGGGCCTTCTTTGAGGTACTTCTCCTAGTGTGGTCATGTTTTCGGATCTCAGGTGGACTGTGACTTCTCTTCTCATGTTTTCGGTCCATATGAGGTTGCGGGTTCATGCTGCAGTTGCTTATGTATGTCGGATAAGATATTTAGCAAGACTACACTAATTTCTATTTTTTTTTCTTGCTCCTTTATCAGTCTCTCATTGTCAGCCTTGCAACTCTGTAATTCGACCCTGAGGCTCCTTACAGTTTCAGCCATATCCGGAGGGGTTTCCACCGCCCTCCTTTCATCAGATTCTTTGTCTCTATTGTGGGAGCCATAACCCACTTCATGACATGTCACCATCCTTTAGTCTTGAAGTTTTCCTGTGGTTTACTAACTGCTCGAGTGTTGAAAAAAAAAATTATTGTTAGCTTAATAGTTTATGAACAATTCATGGTTCAAGTTTATTAAATGCACACATAGAGTAGAACGTTTCATTCTTTTCCTCAATAAATTTTTTAACCAGACTCTTTAAGAAGGAGGAAAGATAGGGCGTCACTCTTAAAAGTACTCTTTTTATGGTTTTTGAGCGACTCGTCCATGAGCCCAAGCAGGCCAAGTGTTGTAACCATGATCTGATACCAATTTGTAACACACCCACGGTGGGGCGTAAAAATTTCGTTCTTCTTACAGGAACAGATCCTCTCTCCACGGTCTCTATTTCAGAAAGTCGAGGGACTAGCCCCCCCTTTTTTTTTTCTTGACGACCATCGTATATGACTATGGGTTACATTCGAATGCCAGTCACGTGATTGCGGGCGCAGACATGGGTGGTTTGAGCCCAACTTCTTTTCTCCCGGCAATTCACCACGATCCACCACATGTCTCTTTCTCAATACCGTGGTTTCAATTGTGGCATGCCCTCTAACCTTTAAAGTCCGAGCACTTTCTATCCCCGCAATTCAACGTGACCTTTGATCTTGCGATCTTGACGGTACTTATGAACTGACGGCTCATATTTGCTCCCTTTTTTAAATCATCATATATGATTTTCTTCGGGACTTCGATGTTCGGAGTTTTCAACTCTCAATCCTTGCTTTCTCTGTAGTGGCTATCTCCCGGAGTGGAAGATCTACTGACACCTGTCCCTCGCAGACAGACGGTTCATATGAACCGCGACTCTTCATCCTTTAGGAGTTCTTTGTGTATTACCTTCTCTTTCTTCCGAAGTGATTTCTCCCAGAGTGTCATATCATTTTCCACGCATCCTCTCCAAATCAACGGTCCTGGTCCTCTTCGGGACTTCGACACTTTTCAACCAAGACCAGATCAACGACCCTCAACTCCCTTATCGATCAACGGTCGAGATTCTACTTCGAGACTTCACTGCTTTCACCCTCTAATTTTCCTCAGAGTATTATGTACCTGGAATTATAGATCGGGCGCCACGCATCTACCTCAAATCGATGGATCTTTCCCACTTCGGCAGTTCGGGCTTCGACGATTTAAAACTCTTCTCCTTCATTTTCTCCCAGAGTGTTTTTACCCGGAGTTCACGATCTGTTGGCACGTGCCCTCTGGATCTGACGATCCATATTCTCTTCGGGTCTTCGGGCTTCAGACCTTTTAATTCTCAAAATTCACCTTCCCTCAAAGTATGCGGATTTCTACAGGCATGTCCCCCTTGAATCAGACGATTGAGAATTACTTCGGGTCTTTACCCAAAGTTCACAGATTCATGCCACTTGTCCTCCGTATCTGACGATCCAGATTCATTTTGGCTCTCTGGCTCTCTGGTCTTCGGGAGTTTCAACTCTCAACTGAAACTCTCGAAGTAATTTCTCCGGAGTTACTGATTTGTCGACATGTGTCTCCGGGCGATCAATGGACAGGATCTACTTCGGTTCTTCAACGATTCTGCTCTCTCCTTGACCACAAGCTCTTGCTCAAGATTTGTTGATCTTGCACCACCTGTCCCTCTTGACGATGAACGATCCCAATTCACTTCGAGACTTTGGCTAGTCAACCTTTCTGTGCACACAAATTTTAAATCGCGTGCACTTTACCTTAGATTGTCCAACTATCATCCCTTTACACTCAGATCCAACGGTTAGGATTTGTTCCTTCTAAGCGCCTCTCCTCTGCTTCCCTGGACTCTAATCTAATGGTCTAGGCTCTCCCCACAACCGATGTGACGGTTGTTTTCGCTCATCCTCATGAGCTTCTGACTCCTTCCAACTTGGAAGAGTTTTGTGGATGTTCAAAGGCCTCATCCCTCGTTCCTCCTGCAAGCCTCTCTATCTTGGGTCTCGCCTTTTCTCTTGAAAACTTTATCTCTTCTGATATTTTTGATTCTCTCAGACCGACGACACTGAAGGAATCCGTTACTCCGTGGATTTCCTAAGGGATCATGACCATCCCTCTCGCAACTATTCAAGGTCTGGCGGTCGTGATTCGACCAATACCAAGGTGTTCGTCGATCGACGATTCACAGTAATTGTGGGGCCCCAACATGCATGCCCTTTATCAGAGATCTAAATCTCCACAATCTGGAAAGTACTCGCCCAACTTGGTCGAACCAAAGTTGTTGATCTTCTAGCCCGACGAGATCAACGACGTTGGTGAATTGCGGGCAGTGAACTAGCGCATCTGCTACCTTCACCTTCGTGCTCCGTAGTGATTCCCCGCCCCCGATCCTTTTTCATAGATCAACAGTTCACAATGATTGAGGGATTTAACCTCCGCAATATGGGAAGTGCTCACTCAACTCTAGACAAATCTTATTCATTGATTTCCCATTCTCGACGAAATCAACGACGTGGGTTGATTGCGGGCCGTAGAATAACATGTCCACATTCCACAATGATTCCCAACCATTGATTTAATCAAGCGGCTGGTGTTTGATTCATTAACCCCAGTCAGTGTTCAAGTCAATCTGATGACTAGGATGGCCTATCCTCCCATTAAACGGCTCGCTTCCATCTCTGCTGTCAGATTCTTAAGTCATCGGTGGTTCGGGTAACTTGACTATCATACAATTTTGACATCTCAGAGCTTTGAGCTCCAAGGTTCTAAAACCTTCATGATCTAACTCCTTTTTTGCAGGGTTCCTAGACCTAGGTCCCATGGGTCTTCAGATAGTGCTTGGGCTATAATCCCCACTCTTAGTTGGGTTTTTGGTTAAGGGCTTTAGGCATGAGTTCAAAGTCTCCTAGACTACTGGTTTGAAAGGAACTCCTTCCTAACTCAAGGATCTTTAAGCTCTAAGTCAGGGCAAGGTAAACTTGTGAGGATACCAAATGATAGCTATGCCAAGAGGCATGCTCCGACTCTGGAACGGTGATGTAGTTACCTGGAGAAAGCACCTCTGAGGATTGAATGAGAGCATAAGGAAAATCAAACAGAAGTATATGTTCTCAATGGAACGAATGTATACTCATACCTTAATCATTTAATACATAAACCATTTATAGACCTATAAATACACACATGCAAACCTTATTTCCAATTCAAAGCACAAGGCATGAAAACACTTATCAGAACCATAAGGCGTGATGCGACTGTTGAAAGGGGTGCTCGTTTCCACCCAACCATAGGCTCAGTCACTCCCAATGGATTTATAACTGACCACCCCCGAGCTTAGACTGCGATGCTTCGAGATTCAATCTCTTTTTTCCAACTCAACGAAAGTTAGAGATGAAGGTTACTCTCCTTCTCCAAATTAAATAAATATATAGGGATGAAGGTTACTCTCCTTCTCCTAGCTCAGTCTCTATTTTCTATGATCAGAACTCACTCCAGTTCAGTCCTCCCTCGGACTCGAGAGCTCCGACTCTCGTCTGTGCACTCTTCACAAGTCTCCCTCTGCACCCACCACACTTCCTTTCTTGCCTTCTTCAACAAGATTGTGTGTGGCTCGAATTGCTAGTCTGTGGTCAGGTATGGAAGCCTTATGGATGGGCGGTCTGGCCCATCCCCTCATTAAATATTAAGGAGGTCTTCCCACCTACCCGCCTAACTGTAATTCATTCCTGGGTCAGAGGGTTGTTCTGATCCTAGGAATTAAATCCATCAAGGTATTGGTTTGGTGGAAGTTAACGCAACCATTCCGGGTCCCCTCCACCACCTTTTCATAGCATTCATGGTCTCTTCTTAGCACGTCCCATTTCCAACAGTCATGCAACATGTATCCATTTTCTATTAAAATAACATAATTTACATTCATCGACCTTTTATACAAAGGTCCATCAAATCAAACATTCACACCTTTGAGTTTACCATAGTTCCTTGGCCAATATAGTTATAATTACAAACTGGGGGAAACATGGTGTTACAATAATTGAACTATTGCACTAGCCTCCCATTTTCAATACATCAACATGATACAATAATAAGTTCTTGCAATTTATATGAATAAAATAACAAGACACACGTGACAAATTTTTAGGTAATAAGACATCATTAAACAAGCTCGATGCAATTATGGCTTACTTAACATGTAACAATGAACAAGAAAACATAGTGGTTGATTTACAATGAACATATGTGTTACACAATTTTAACACAATTTTATGTATTGAAAATTATATAGTTTAAGATATTGTTGCAGTTTGGGCCATAACATTTCACAATGCATATCATATGGAGGGAGGGAACGTAGAATTTGGAAAAAATTCTAAAGTTGTACAAGATTTCATCGTGCCACAGCTAAATAATAAATAATACAAGTTTTGAAACTATGTTATGTAATTGTTTTACTTATAGTATGTGCATTTATATTTAAGTACATCAAAATTATAAAGTTGTACGAGATTTTATTGTGCCATAGCTACATAATAAATAATACAAGTTTTGAAAATATGTTATGTAATTGTTTTACTTATAGTATGTGTATTCAGACTTATATTTAAGTACATCAATATTTTTTTATGTTTCAGAAGAATCCGTGATAGGAGTTAGCTTAACATATTTATAAATTTTCCATTTCATTATGATATTTGACAATTGAGGATTATTACTTAGATCAATAGGCTACTTAGTTCCAAATAATGTCAAATTAGAATATTTTTTGCATTTTCTACCACCGACACATTCTTTCTTATAATATAACTCATGACTCTTATGTACATAATATGTTAGATACACATTCATGAACACTAGGAGGAGTGGGGTCATTTGGCTATTGTTGTATGCCAAATTCTAGAAATGTCTCAAAATACAATTGAAATTCTACGTGGTACTTACAAACAA
>SNQJ01S0210090.1:0-16024 GCA_010110895.2 Picea sitchensis
CTGGATTGTAGGTTTAGCAACTTCGGTCTGTTTTGGCATGGCCTTAGGCAAACTCGTAGGTGACTCAGGCTTAGGTGTAGGTAACAAAACATTATAAGGCACAGGGGTAGGTTTTCTCTCGGTCACCATGGGATTATCTACCTGTGGAGGGTTAGACTCTACAAAACCATTACGGCTGAGAGAATCATGCCAAGAATCACGACGTAACCCCAATTCGTAAACCAAAATCATTTTGATCAACCCGACATGGAAGAGGCTAGTGTCAGCCTAGCTACGTTTGTATCATTTAGCCCCTTTGAACAAAATTCGGTGCATATAGTGAGGCATACTTAGTTCAAAACCCATGAAAACCATTAATAAACGTAGGTGGAATAAGAAAATAAACCTGTACCTGCCTTCAGAAGTAACGAAATGCTTGATAATCATCAAGAGATCATACCAGCGGGGTTTCAACATCTTCGCTGGCAACCCTCGGTCGCATGAGTTCACTGTGCGAGATTGGAACAGTAATGTCCATGGGACATCATCTACCTTGCAACTTGTCGACCATTTTTGTCCCTTGACAAGCAAGCTGGTTGCCAGGATGAGAAATTCTTCAGTAATTTCAAGCTGGACATCTCCAACTTTGGCTCGGTAGCCATCGAATGATAATGCAAATTGTCGAGCCACAGTGAGGTCATAGCCATCAAGCTTCCTTATGAAAGAGAGCCACCCGTGTTGTTCCAGGTTGCTACATGCACCACTAAATGTCAATAGTGCTTGGCACCCGTTGGGCTCGGCCCTTACGACAGGAGCCATGGCTTCTGTACATGGTAGGGTTCAAACTGAATGAAACAATGCACAGAGTAAAAAACGATAGGGTTTGATAGCTTCAAAGCTCGAAGAGACCGGAATTAACTGCATGCATGCGAAGGTGGTGGGATTACCACCGCCACGCACTGTATTAATGACTGAGTACAGTGTTATTAAAATAATAATCGTTTATACCATGCATATCGGCCAACAAATAGCTATATAATCATATTAACGTGCCATTCACCCGAAACAGAACCAACACCATACGTTATACTCATGCCAAGTGTACAGTTCAATCCAACACCATATCCAACATCCATCGTGTCAATCAATCGTTTTACACCAAGGTTAAATTTAATTGATGCCAATACATAGTTTGAAACTATGAATCGTTCAATGTAATATCAATTTACCAAACAATATACTAAGCATCGATTTGTAATTAAAAGCCAATATGATTAACCAATGCGCCTTCAAACCATTGCTTTTCTTAAATTGACTTTATAAACTTACCAATGTATTCGTTGCACATTCAAATGTTTGCATTCCAAAGTTTTCAGAACATTACGATCCAAATTTCTCATATAATAACTGAGTGAAAAGCCCATAGCAAAAAGAATAAAAGCATATAGGACCAAATCCATTATAACTTTTATAAGATCATAATAAAACCAATAGATATTCATGCTCAAAGGATTAGTAATCAACAGATCCAAATGCGCAATCAAGGTAAGAGTATGCTAAAGGACATAAGTTCGAGAAAATCTTTTGCAGTCATGTGATAAACCAATGGTCAAGTGTCTTTTGGAGAAATCGATAAAAGACGACTACAATCCAAACGATGAAAGAGGTATTTTCACACTTACAGTTGTGAAAATCGAATCGAGACCAAATTGCAATTGTCGCAAAAATGAAACAAATGTCTAGAAGCACAATGCGACGATGATTTGTCATTAACGAGACAAGGGGTGTAGGCATCGTTTTTTAAGAGCAATTAAAAAAATATGATTGGCTGCCAACAATGGCGACATGATGGGAGAAGCAGTTATCTCTGTCAAAAGAAAATGAATTCAGATCAGGACATCAAAGAAAAATTTGACTTGAAAGAACAACCATAAAATCGTAATACTATCTAACCTATCCTAGCCTACTCTACCTAGTAGCCTAGCCTATCCTAACCTATCCTAGCCTACTCTGGCCCTAGCCTATCGCAACCTATCCTAGCCTATCCTACTCTAGCCCTGGCCTATCATAACCTATCCTATTTATCCTGGGTTGCTTTTTCCTATCTATCTGGCCACAACACAGCCTATCTTTTGACCTGGCTTGTCCTAGCCTAGCCTAGCCTAGCCTATCCCTAACCTATCCTAGACTATCCTAGCAACCTACTCTCTGTAGCCTACTCTACCTGGCCTACCTTGTCTAGCCTACTCTATCTGGCTAATCTGCCTGCTGGCCTAGCCTAGCCCTAGCTACACTACCCTAACCTATCCTGTCCAAACCTAACCTAACCAACCAATCCTAACCTATACTAAAAAAATCCTAACCTATCATAATCTATCCTGTCCTAACCTAGCCTGGCCTATCTAACCCTATCCCAAACTATCCCTAACCTCCTAGCCTGTCCTATCCTAGCCTAACTTCAGATCTAAACTGTCCTAGCCTAGCCCTAGTCTGGTTACCTAGCCTAGTCTATCCTAACCTAGCCCTGGTCTGAACTATCCTAACCTATCCTAGCCCACTATCCTAACCTGTCCTAACCTGGCCTATCTAGCCTGTCCTAACCTATCCTGTCCTGCTATTCAAGCTAGCTGGCCTATGCTAACCTATCCTAGTCTATCCTGGCCTATCCTAAACTGGCCTAGCCTGTCTAACTGTCCTAACCTGTCCTAGCCCTAGTCACCACCTAAACTGGCCACAGCCCTGTCCTAGCTTGTCCTAGCCTGTCTAGCCCTGGCCTATCTGTCTAACCTAGTTGTCTATCTTAACATATCCTAGCTGTCAGCCTGTCTAACATGTCCTAACCTTATCCTGGCCTAGCCTAGCCTGTCCTAGCCTATCTAACTATCCTGGCCTGTAAGTAACCTATCCTAGCCTATCTTAGCCTGCTCTGCCTAGACTGGCCCTGGCTGGCCTGGCTTATCCTAGCCTATCTAGCCTGCTCTACATGAACCTAGCCCTGGCCTAGCCTATCTATCTATCCTGGCCTGTCCTAGCCTGGCCTGTCACAGCCTGCCTAGCCTGTCCTAGCCTATGTGGTATCTGTAGCCCTGTCCTGGCCTACTCTCTGCCTGGACTGGCCTGGCCCTGTCCTAGCCTGTCCTACAGCCCTGCTCTGCTTAGACTGGCCTAGCCTACCCCAGCCTGGCTGTATGCTCTAGCCTAGCCCTGTCCTAACCTATCCTAGCCTACTCTACACAGACTAGCCTAACCTATCTTAACCTGGCATCTGTGCTATCCTAACCTGTCCTAGCCTATCCTAGCTTGTCCTAGGCATTGCTCTACCTAGACTGGCCTATTAGGCTAACCTATGCCCTGGCCCTGTCTAATATATCTGGCCTGTCTAGCCTGTCACAGCCAGCTCTACCTGAACTAGCCTGGCCTGGCCCACAGCCTATCCTAGCCTGGCCTGTCTTGGCCTATCTAGCCTGTCCTGGCCTATCCTGGCCTGTGTGCTGCCTAGACCCCAGCCAGGCTGTCTAACCTGTCTAGCCTGCTCTGCCTAGAGCTGGCTAGCCCTGTATCCTGACCTGTCCTGGCCCTGCTCTGGCCCTGGCCCTATCATAACCTATCCTAAAAAACTCTACATAGACTAGCCAAACATATCCTAACATATCCTGGCCTGTCCTATCCTGTCCTAGGCTGGCCCTGGCCTATCTAACCTGTCATAGACTGTCTAGCCCTGGCCTGCTCTGTCCTGGCCCTACTCTGCCTAATGCCCTGGCCTGGCCTGCTCTATCCTGGCCCTGCTCTACCTGTCCTGACCTGGCCTGGCCTGTCCTACTATGTCCTAACCTGCTCTGCCTAGACTGGCCCTGGCCTATCCTAACCTGTCTGGCTGTCCCTGTCTATTTCTAGGCCTGGCCTGTCTTGTCAGGTCTGACCTGTCCTGACCTGTCCTGTCTATCATGTCCTGGCCTAGACTGTCCTGGACTGTCCTAGCCTAGCCTAGTCTAGATTATCTAACCTAGCTATAGCCTAGCCTAGTCTAGATTAGGATAGTCTTTGTTGAAGAGGTTATAACTAGCATAGCCACTAACTTCTAGCATAGCCGTTAACTCGTGGCTGAGAACGCCAAAAGTTATCGGCTCATGCTCATAAAACGAAACGCTCTATGTCAGCCATCGAATATGAAACAAGAGGACAGCTGAGGAGAAAGTTGAATTAGTGTCCGTTAATAATCCAAACATGGAAATTATATGGTGCTACATTAATTTCTTAATATGATTAGGTAAAATGTTAAAAAGTAGGCCGGGTTAACGGATGCATTCAAAATACAAGGAAGTTATGAAGGTAAATCACATTCATTGATTTGGGAGGGATGATAAGAATATGCCGGCATCTTCAATTGTTAGCCACATCGGATTAAATTTTTAGATTAAAGATCATTAATCGTGCCCATTTCAATAGGTATACACCTTCGACATAAATATAATATTTTATTGTGTATTCCTTGGAGACTAATGGATCTAGGAAATCAATTATTTGTTTATTGTAAAGGAATTGAACTCAAACATTTATAAGGGTTTTCTCTCCATTTGATCATGGTTGGATTTGGGATTTTCCCTTGAGATTTGTTGAACATCTTGAAGGCAATGGAAGGTTAGACACTTCTACTATTGTGGCATATGTGCTTGGCTTCACTTATTGAGACTATGGCTATAAATTTCTTGCATCAAATGTATCTGGAAGGGATAAAAATATAAGTAACAAGTATTCCTAATCAAGAAGATTGTTCCTTTATTTATAAGAATTGATGTGTGGTCCATCCCCTATAAGACTTTGTTTCTTGTTGTTGGAATTTCTTCATGTGTATCTTTCTTCTTAATTTGGCTAGATACATATTCACATATCCTTCAATAAATACACTCTCTCCTGCATGTTTGGAATTATTCATTAATGTGAGTATTCACAATTTTCTTTTTGCATTTGGTGGACAACAAGGATGAATGATAATGATTTTTTTTATAGGTTCTTAATTTTGGCTACATTAACTCTTGATATATTAGTTATTTCCATTAATTGATTCTTGACTCCACTTTCCCAATGGACTTGATAGTAGTCTTGATCCTCCCATCACTTATCTTTTAAACATATACTACAACAATTGTTTTGATAAAATGAAGGGTGATTTTATCACCCTTCATTTTCACCTTGGCTCTTATTGCCTAGGACTTAACAATCCTACCTTAGGGAATCCCCCTTGCTGGGTGGGACGGGACATTTTGAACATTAATCTAAAGGTGATCATTTGTGAGGTTATATGATCAATTGTAACACCCATCTAGGATGTTAGGAAATTAATCTCATTAAATACATATGCATTAACAACTTTGTTTTAATATAATTTCATTGATTTTCATTTCCACAACTCTTTTACATTTGCTCAATGATAACTATAAATAACATGATTAATTAAGTAATATGTTAACTCTAATATTTAAAACTTAAAACAAAAGTACAACAAACTACCAATGAAAATGCCTCATCCATGGTATATTTAGAATCTCATCAATTGTAATGAAACTTTGCTAGTAATAGGAAGATGCTTCCAACCATTCTTCCTAATTTCCCAAAGTGACTACTTGAATCCTCCCGACCAACTAGGAGCCTAGCCAGCCTCCTAGCTCCAAGAAACCTTTTGGTTTCTTGTCCCTCCGTGTTCATGACTCCAAGAAAAACAAAGCACAAATGCTCAAAGAAAACCATCATCAGAAATATATATTCCAAAGATTTCACAACCTCTCGGCATGCTCAAACCTCTTCATTCCCTTCCTCACCAATTCTTCTTCCTATTTATCAAGTTTCCATACACCATTCCTCGAGTCTCTTCAACCACCCTCATTTATTATCCATCCAGCCTCCTTATCTATATTTTGGGAGAAAAGATTAAAATAAAAACTAAAATATAAATGACTTGCATTAAAAACAATAAATAAAATCACAAAGTTTTTCTTCTCATACTAGCTAATAAATGCATTTGTCATTTTTTGGAAAAATGTACATGACAAACCACCATGCTCATTTAATTCATCATATAACCATCCATCAAAGTCAAAGAAGGTATTTAATTCTTCTAGATATTTTGTATGAAATATAATTTACATAATCAATAAGCATTCAATTAAATAGTTAATAATCTACTTTAATAATTAATACATTAATTAATTATACTAGTGTACATGTGTGGGGTATGTGTGTAGCCAGTTAGCGGTTGCATATCTCATGCATGTACTAGCAATAAACAACCATTTTCTCCCTAGTGCATAGTTCTTATATTATCACACCAAGACATGTAGGACTCCAGATCAACTAATGCATCATTTAATAATCTTAATGAAAAAAATTACGCCAATTCATCAATAACTCATTATCACACTTAAAATATCAATAGGAAATGAAAAGGGGGTTTTAAACATGGTAGTAACAAGTGAGTAAACAATAGCGACATATCGAATCCTGAATCAATATTCTTAATTAACATCAAAGCATCATACATTCCTAACCTACTTCCATCTGCCCTCCTATGTTTCTGTTGGACTAAGTTGGAGCATCAACTATATTGACCCTAACTCCAAATAGAACCCATAAGTGGAATTGTCATACATCGCGACCAAGCTTCCCAGCGAGCCAACGTTCGCCATCACATGTCTAGGGGGGGCATGACTTCACACAACCCTCCCATGACTCTAGGTTTGAGGAGAGGATAAGCGGTGGGAAATACCTCCCACCCCTCCTTATAGAATTAGGGTCAACACCCTACATCAAACCATATTGAACCTTCTGTTCTTCGAGTCATGTCATCAAACAACCACTATGGGCAAGTTGTGTGTCTTGTCAAACCACACTTACCATGAATCACAACAATATTTTGAATCATAAATTAAATAATAAATTATAACTTATAGCATACATTATCTTCTTGATGTATACAACATCTAAGTTACCTCAACACTATATTCATCATTTGTATCACATATCTACCAACATATATGTAAGTTCACCAATAACTCATATCCATGCAAATACATCGCACATTTCATATAAGAATCCATTTTTTTCATTGATATTCAATTAAGAACTATATGTTTATTTACATCATGCCTTGCATCTATTACACATTCACAACATAACTTGAACCAATATCCATGTCTTGAAACTCTGATTTTTATTTTTTCATGTTTAAACAATCATTGTCATGAGAATATAACATTAATAATAATATCATGTAACTCATAAAAATATCTATATGTACACATATCAAATGTCTAACTCAATCTAGCTGACTCCAAACAAATTACAGAAGCATTAGTTATTAAGATGATTAAAACATCATTGTTTTAATTGTCTAAGGCTAAAGTATGGAGTGTTACATCAATGAAATAAAATAGTCAATAAAGCAGATAAAAATGCATTCAATCCAACTATTAAATAAAGATAGCATCAAGTAAAATAATTGTCCTTCAAGATATGCCAACGGTGACTTCCATAATAATTGACCAAATATTCAATCAGCAAAATAAAATAAATGCAATATTGTATAGTTTATCATACATATTTGTAAGAAATCATCAAACATCTATTGAAATTCTCCCAAAACCTCTCATCAATCCAACCACGGTTAACCCTAGTGGTCAACACTATTCATTAGTATAAATCCAACCATTGGATAGATTTTATATATATCTATGATTAAGATGTATAAACGATTCTTGTTACGTAACAACGGTGAAATTTTTTCAATTTTTTTTTTTTATCGAGCAATGGCTTCCCCTCTGGGCCCTTCAGTACCCTTGAAACTCATGTTTTCAAGTCCTTCATCTCCAATGGTGTCTCCTTCATCTAGTGGTGCAACTCCTTATCCAAGCCTTGGGTCGTCATTTTCCCTCTTAAGGATTCATCTTCAAGCTCCGCTGCCATTCATGGCAGCTCTTTTCATGATGTGGTCAAGAGGAATGTTTTCTCTCCATATTGTTTGGTGCAAGGGAATTTCAATGTTGTTCCTCCATATTGTTTAGTGCAAGAATCTCTAGCTCCTTCCATCATTATGAGGAAGGATGATATTTCCAAGTTATCCTGTCTCATCTCCACAATTCTTGATGGGTGTTCTATATGCATAAAAACCCTCAATTAAATTGTCAACCGGTCAAAGTAAACTTAGAGTTGTAGCACTATATGTGCCAAAGGCGAGAAAGAATAGAGGTAGTATAGTTTAACTAAGGAAATGAGCTATCGAGAACTAATCTATTCAAACAAGGCTATGAATGAACAAACCCTATTAAGAACTTAAACTATTTACCCTCAGTAACTTTTGAACAACGGATCGATGGATAGTCCAAAGAAAATAAATGAAAACCCTACTTTAGAAGCAAGTTAACTTAATCATTACAATATGCAAAGTTAAACTATCTATTTAATCTATTTAATAAGAAATAACAACAAACTAATCTGATTAATCTATTCAAATTCAATGAACAACAACAAGTAAGCAAATAAACAAGCAAGCAATATCCTATTAAAACAAGAAAACAAGCAATAAACTACCCATTCAAACTAACCTATGGAACTTCTTGTGGGAGTAAACTAAGAAGTAATCAAATAACTAAACTATGGTACCTTCTACAACAAGTGAAGTAATCAAAATTACTCAACAAGTAACTAATCAAACTAATAAGCAAGTGAACTCTATTCTTAGGTTAAACTTCATAATTACTTCTAATTTATGAAAGAAAATCTTAATCTATTAAATTCAAAGGATCATGATAATAAAAGTAATCAACACCTCTATAATAACAAGAAAACGTATTCTCTAATCTACCAAAGCAAGAAAATTCAAATATAGTGTTGATGGTTATGTCTTCAATGTCTTATAATATCAAGATGACATTTAACAATTATGATAACTCAAGAGGGATAAACTCAATGTTAACTTCTATATCAAAGTGAAGGCATGAATTAGGCAATCTTATGAGAACTTGGCCATTATAAAGAAACATCAACTACCCTGAAAATCCATGTGATACTTCCATGTGTGCATCAATCATCAACAATATGAAACACTACTCTACTGAATTCAAATGTACTCCTATGCTAATGTAAGCATATTCATGCTATTAAATATTTACAACTAAGAACTAGACTCAAAATCAAACTTTGAATTCAAATTGCAATCTAGATCTAAAATGAAAAGTGCATAAAGTAAATTAAACTAATCCTATTTTAACAATTTAAATTGCAAATGGAAATACTCATAAAAACATAATTCAAAACATGTTTCTATTTCAGCATATAACAAGAGAATTAGTAAGCAAACTAAATAGCAAATTTGATAAGAAAACTAAATAGAAAACTAAATAGAAACTAAATAAGAAACCTATGAATCAAAACTAAAACTATGTTTATCCATCCACCGAAACTTTTCTAAAGAAACTATTAAATCCATACTGTGTTTTAACTCTGTTTTAACTTATTCTAATTATCTTGTTTCAGCATTACATAAATTCTAACTATCTTCCTAATCACACGGGGTTTAGTGGCTTAAGATTAAGATTATTTCCTATTTAATTAAATAGACATGGCATATTAATACTATTCTTCATAAGCAACCTACAAAAGTAAAACAATTAAGCTATGAACAACAAACACATTAAGTAAAATGATAAAAACACATGTATGGGAAATAAAAGAAATGATAATTTTATAAATCAAATACACAAACTAACTAACTAAAAATTCACACAGACCACTAGTGGCCCCCCCAACAGGTCATGTCTACTCCTCAACAGTGAATCATGAGCTCAAGCAACATGGTTCAACATTTAAATTAAAAACATGGTTTTACATAAGTTTGTGAAAATTTATTGAAACAACAAAAATGATGCTAGCTTTCGAATTTAACAATCCTTAGTTTAACTATTTGTCTGACCATGTTTGTGGTATTTATAGAGGTTACAAGTTGAGAGGTCGACCAGCTGGAAGGGTCGACCTCCTTTCATGATAAGAATTACCCGATTAGTGCGACCTCCTTTTAAAAAAATAAATTACACTTAATGTGTTTAACCGTCGGTGGCTTCTAGAAAATAATGAGCCAATACATGCCCAGTATAACAACCCAATACAATTTGTCATAAGATCATTAGCTGAGGCCATGAGAACAAGCATAACTCATGTCTTTGATTTTCCCATCAGCGGCCACTGATATGATTTATGCCAACTCACCCACGATTTTAGTCGAGGATGGGTGTGGACGTGCGGATGGAGTACCGGATGCATAATTGAAAACCACGAGCTGCTCTCAATCCATTCAAAATTATAGGAAACGACCCGTGGGACCTAATTGGGCATATTACGCACAAAACCCATGTGTCAAATTTTCCAGATTCCCTTCATTCTCCCACACATTAAGATTTAAGTTAGCTTCTTGTAATAGTGCCGGATGAAGTACAGGATGAGCTGTTGGATGGAAAAACACCATGCGGTTTTTCCATGACATAGATCGTGCATTATCTCCTTGGAATAATTAAATCATGCCAAATTAAACTTGAAACCATCACAAAACTTCAATTATACATACTTGTTATAAGTTATGACAATTTGTTATAAGAATCCTTCAAAACTTCTTCAAAATAGTAAAATACACATATATCTTGGTCAAAGGATCTAATCGTATAATTAAATTAGCAAATGGTAGGCCCAACATTATCCCCATACCTAAGATTTTGCAGGAGTCCCACTGCAAATAAAAATGAATTGATCCATATGACTAGACTTGTTGAAAAGGATTAGCTTTAGAAGCTTCTCCCTTTTGCCCTAAAGATTTTGTTTTGTGTGCCTCTTATGTTGTTTCAATTGTTCTATGAGGTTGCAATTGGTTTTGGTCATCTTGTCAACCAATTGTTGAAGAGAATTCACCTTTTCTTGGAGTATTGCATTGTCATGGTGAAGATGCTCATCCAAAGTATTCCTCTCTTCCAATTGTTGCAACAATAGATCCTTTCTGTTGTATCTTTTCAATGGTTGGAGCAGGATCAAATATCTCAAAGGAGGGCTTGGATCCATTGAAAGATGTAGAAAGTATATCAGTTTTAGGATATGGAGTAGGCATCTGTGAAGTGGGAGTAACATGGGGATTATGAAGGAAGTGGGTTCAGATTTTGTCTTTCTATGAGGATTCAATTCTTTTGTAGACACTTCCTTAAGTCTTTTGTAGGGGATTTGATTAGAAGGGATACTTGGATAGGGTCCGAGAAGTGGGTGGGGGTTTTCATAAGGGGTTTTCCTCTTGTGTTTTGGGCACTCTTTCAAAATATCCTCTATTAAATCGATTAGCTCCTCTCCTATTTGTGGGGATTACAAAGAAGTCTTGTTGGAATTACCTCTTGTAACTTTTTGGATGCAGGATCAATATATGTTGAGGGAGTTGGAGGATTATCAATAGGCTTCATAGTCTTTTTTTTCCTGATGAGACTGCAGAGGTATCAACAAGTTCCTTGGTCTTGGTCTTTGTTCCGGCAAGAATCTGACTTGAGTAGGAGGGTTTGGAGTCTTCAAGGAATGGGGTTTTGGATGAGTAACTGTCCCTAGATCAAGTGTTTTCTTGCTAGTCTTGGCTGCAATATGGGGGTTTGAAAATTTATAAATGAACTCATCCCATGTCTTCCCCTGTTTTGCCAACTTGGCTATAACAAGCAAATCAATGGGGCCATGGTGGAATAGGTTGTTATGGGGGTTGGTCACATTCTTTTTGTACTTGGGAAGATATCTTCTCAAGAATTTTTAATAAGTAAAAATGGAAATTCAATGGCTTATTGAATTTAAAATGAGCTAATAGACCAAAATTGCAAGCTTTGAAAACAAAGTATCTACCTTCACTATGTCAACAAGACATGAAGGCACCATTACATCAAAATTTGAAAATGACTATAGAAATTATTGTCTTGTAAGAGTCAATGAACACCTGGAGATGATCCTGAAAAAGGCCAATAGGGACATCAATCTATATATAGACACATGGCCAAACACTACTACATGGAAATGGATCGGAAAAGTAAAAAAGTGTTCTAGAGACCATGCTGCGCTTTTGACTTTGTTTTTGGTCATCATTTTAAAAGATGTTTTTGATAAATAAAGATGAATTTTGGAAAACAAAGGAGGTTTGTTTTTAATATACCAAATCAAAATAACCTCCCTCATGTTTACACAGGTATCATATATTGGGGAGATATTCAACTTTCTTGGAGACCTATTTCCGAAAATCAAATTCCAATTTAAATTTCTGTTTTAGTCATTATTTTCAAAACATGTTTTGACCAAATAAAGATGAATTTTAGAAAACCAAAGGAGGTTTTTTCTAAGGAAATACAAAATGTAGCCTCCTTAAATGTTTACACAGGTAGTATATAATGGGAGATATTCAACTTTCTTGGAGGCCCATCTCGGAAAATCAAATTCTCCAATTTATTTTTTTGTTTTAGTCATTCTTTTGTGGAATATATTCCAAGAACATGGGAATGAATTTCAAAAAATGAGAGAGGTGTATATTAATAACAAACTTATCTACAAAAACCTCTCCCCATTTTGTAAAATGTATTATGGTAAAAAAGTTATAGCCCCATATTTGAACCCTATTTTTATGTTAGTTGTTGCGCTTTTGGACAGTTTGTTTCAAATCAATTGAAGGGGTTAGATGTATATTTTTTCTTGGATTAGTGACTCCAGGTGTATGGGAATTCATATTTCCATTCATAACTTTTCATTAAAAATCTCATCGAGGAAGGCCTCCAAATCACCATCCAAATTTGTTTCTCTTCTGCTACAATTTATTGCCACCTCCATGCTTTCCTATGATTGTATTAGAAGAATTAAAAGTTATTTGCATTGTTTTGGATGAAGCTGTCATGATATGTTACACCTTCTTATTATGAATGGATTCATGATCTCATTCCCATGTTGTGGTTGGCCGCATTTACCCTATACGCAATGACAAATCCTAAATGTTATTGAGTATACCTACCTTGCCCATTCTATCTTTGCAACTCATGTTTTGGAAACCATGGCCTAGCTCCCTATACCTAGACTCTCATCCAAAAAAACTCCAAGTCAAAACCATACTGAGATAAATACCTAGCCTAATAAAAAGCCACTTAACCTTGTTCCTCTATTCATAGATGTGTAACACATATCTGTAGTGAGTTTAACAATGTGTTGTTATCAATCTGTAATTGTCACAAAGAACCAGTTAGAAGTATTCCACTATATAAACATAAAAAATAAATAAAATGCCATCAGACTTATAACACACAGTGATGTCAGTGGTATCTAATTTATCATTTCAATAAAATAACTGTTGATATAATGGCCCATATCATGAAAGCAATATACATAAAATTTACAAAGATTCTACTTCTTCTTCTCATGTATTGAAATATTTATCATTTGTCATCTCATGAAACCCCTCCCCGACACCTAAGTATTGTGACACCTCACAATAAAAATATAAGGAAACTAGTCAATTCTCCCAATAGCTGAAGATTTACAGCTTGTTAAGTGTAGAGATACATTTCACATTTTGGTCTGACTGACAGAGATGGTTTAGAATATGGCCCCACCTATGGGATATAACATCCGATATATAGTTAAGAAGAGGTAGGCAAGAGTTTTGAGATATAGTCTCAAAGTTGGTTCCCAATGGAAAATTTATGGATTCATTAACCTTACCTTGACCATATACTTCGTGTATTTTCTACAAGTAATGTCGTACATCAGGACAAATTTAAATTTCTTATTTATTTTTGTCAGTTACCATCCTCGCTAGGTAGAATGTACCGCTACCAGCAATCCTGTTGAGTACTCTGGTGGTTTACCTAGTCATACCACAGGCCGATACCCGCACCAGTGAACCTGTTCAGTATCCCGATGGGTTGGCCTCTTACACCATCAGAAATTGGACCTCCATATTTTAAGATTTAGTATAAGATTTCTTTGTGCAAGAAGATGGGAGGACAACTCTGAAAACAACTTTCTTTCTTTTTCAATTGGGATGGTATTTATGTTGGGGATGACTTTCATTATATATATTCCTTAGTGATTGTCCTAATGTAGGGATAGCAAGCGGACGTATCCTATATAAAGATATGATATAATCTAGTATTTTTAGTGTGTAGTGGAGGGTACCATTGGGAAAAAAAGAAAAGGTATCTTTAGGCTCAACTCACTTTCTTCTTTCTTTTAAGTTATTGTGATGTTTCCATGACTAACCGCTAATCAGACCTCCTCGCTACTCTTTAATAAAGATACTTTACTCATTTACTTAGGGTTCTTGGGGAAACTATACGAGTGACCTCTAAGCTTGATAGTTACAGTATCACTTACTTATATAGTGGGTGAAGGTTTTTAAGAGGAGATGCTATTTAAGATGCCTTGAGAGAAAAAAAGACAAAAATCCCCTTGCAAAAAATATGGCTAATTACAACAAGTCATTATTCATTTGATTCTTAGCAGACAACAAGGTTCAAAATGTAACAATATTTTGAAGAAACATCCTTCCTTTACATCTCCTTGAAACTGTCTACTCCTAGTGAAATAAATTCCTACATAAATCTCTAAAATTGTTTGTCAAAAAACCACACTCTAAAATATCAAGACTAATGAGATCAAGTCACTGGAACATGTATCTCATAGTTATTTTACTAAATAAAATGTAAATTGAGGTTGCATTAGACTTTAAGCTAAACTAACAACATGCAACTTTATTTATTATCCTACCCTACCTAAAAGAAAGGAAAATCTTTATTCAAATGTAAGAACTTTTCCAATGTAACCATGTTCGAAACAAGATAAGAAACATACCCATAACTGCATATGAAAAATTTACCACCAATGATTACCTAAAATATGAATAACAAACCAACCTACTTGTTTGGCACCCAGAGGTGTTGAAGAAGAGAATATTATTGTGGCCTGGTGACCTCTTGAAACCAAATTTCAATGTAATCTGATATTCATCAACAATAATTTATATTATCTCCTTCATAATGCTATACAGATCCTCTTCTTCTAGATGATTGATTTCTGAAGTACATAAATGATCTGCTGAGATGGATGTGAGAACTCCTCAATCTTAGGTCTTAATGATTGCTCTCCATAGGATGTAGTCCATAATTTTTCAACTTCCTTCACGTTTGAAAATCTTTATTCAAGTGTAAGAACTTTTCCAATGTAACCATGTTCGAAGCAAGATAAGAAACATACTCATATCCACATATGAAAAAGTTACCGCAATGATTACCTAGATATGAATAACAAACCAACCTACTTGTTTTGGCATCTGAAGGTGTTGAAGAAGAGAATAGTATTGTGGCCTGGTGACCTCTTGAAACCAAATTTCAATGTAATCTTGATATTCATCAACAATAATTTATATTATCTCCTTCATAATGCTATGCAGAGCCTCTTCTTCTAGATGATTGATTTCTGAAGTACATAAATGATCTGCTGAGATGGATGTTGAGAACTCCTCAATCTCAGGTCTTAATGATTGCTCTCCACAGGATGTAGTCCATAAATTTTCAGCTTCCTTCGCATTTTGGCAAGGAAAATCATTTTGTAGCTCATAGGACCTTAATTCTTCTAATATTTTCAGAGAGGTAGACAAGTTCTTATCTATTGTCAATATGTGTTCTTCCTGAGAAGAAGAGATCCCAACTATTGCTAGGATTTGAGAGAGTTCTTCCAAACTAATGATCACCTTCAAATTCATTCTCCTAGTGGTGGTAAGAAAACAAAAGTTGTGTTGTTTGGTTCTGTGGAGGGCTCGAGTGGTCTTGCCTCCTGTCCCACTATTATCGATGCTTCAACTTTTTGGTCTATAGTGCTCCCTGTCTTAGTCTCTTTAGAGACTTCTTTAGCTCTTTGGGTTGAGATAGCTCATGTTTTTCGGTATTGGTTTGCGGATTTATGAGTGGAATGTTCCTTCTCCCAAAAAGGTCGGAAGGAACCTTGGTTGAAAGGT
>SNQJ01S0210093.1:0-16024 GCA_010110895.2 Picea sitchensis
AAGTTCAACCCTTGAGCCTTTTTTAAGGTCAAACCTCGTGATGAAATCGTGAAGCCCGAAACAAGTGATGAGCTCATCCATCTTGATTCATTGCCCCTATGCCTTAATTCATTTCAATTTTGAGGGAATTTTGGTTAGATTCTAGTTGAAAGTCACAATGTGTTTCTCATGAAGTACCTCCGTGCAAGAGACAATGGAACCATTATATAAAGAATTTTATGACCCTATAGTTGATGTGTTGGATGACTTGTGTTGAAAATCCATTTTTCCATCATCCATCTGGCATCAAAAATGTTATGATATTGGATACATCGCACCAACTACATGGGTGTGTTTAGTAGAAGTATCTTTTCAGAACCCACCAAAACATTGGCAGCCATATCAGGAAGTGCACGAGGGATGAAAATAACATAACTACAACATGAAATAATGAAGTTGAGTTGGTTAAATTAGAATACCAAGAAATAGGGTAATAGGTCAAGTTTATCTTGATCCAGTGGCTGTTTATATGGAGAAATTTTTCATTGTGGAGCCCCAATCTATCTCTGGCATTGATTTTGTTCTTCAGGATTGTTAAGGTCTCCATTGTAAAGATCAATCACGTTTTCAACAACGACCATTACACTCTGCAGTTTTGAATCTATGGACAAAAAGGCAACTTGACCTTTTTATTACTATGCTAACAAGCATACCCCTAGTCTCACCAGTTGTTTGATTGGTTTCATTGGCATTTTTGTATCATTTAGAATGACAAAATTATTAGTAAGTATAGGATCGTTGGGATGCTCAACATTCTCGGTGCATCTCTTTTCTAGTCAGTTGTTCATTTCTTTTGATTTGGTTTCACTTGTAAGATCAAAATGTGTACAAGTTGCGTAATAAGATTTTGGACGTACCTCAATGAATAAAGCATCGTCTCCACTGGACAGAGTTCGCTGGTTCTCGACACGCCCTGAAAGAGCTGCCATCCTGTGGAGCCTATGTTGGGGTCCCATAATTATAGGTAACTCTCATCTCTTCTGCTGTTTGCATTTTCCCTGATGAAACTTCCTCGTCTAACTCCACTCTCCATCCATTTCTCGCTTTGATCCTCCATCACCCCCGCTACATCCCTTCTTCATCCACCTCTACAACATTCACTCCCTTATCCATTTTTCCCATTAGCTACATTTCGCTCACCTTTCTTCCCTGAATAAACAAACTTAGATAGAACATTAGGGTTAATAATACACAAATGACATACAAATTTTAAGATTAATTAGTGAATAAAGTTTAATATTAATTAAATTAATCTAGTTAGATTAATAAGCTAGGTTAATCTTGTTAGTAATTAATTAAATAATAATTGTTAGTGTTTAGGTTAATTTAGGTTAGTGTTAAACATTAATTAATATATAAACATTTGATAAAAAAAACATATAAAAATAAAAACCAAAAATATAATAAACATAACACAAAAAAATTAAAAATCATAAATATAAAACACGTAAAAAAAACCGTAATACAAAACAAAACAAAATATTAAAACAAAATTGTAAAATAATTAAAACATAAAAATCAAAAACAAATAAAATAATAAAATAATAAAACATTAATTGAAAACAAATTAAACAATTCTAATAAATAAAACAAAAGTTAAAACGTGGCATTCAAAACATTAAAACAAAATAAAAAATAAAAATAAAAACAAAAAGGAAAAGGAAAACATGTAAAAGAAACAAATAATAAAAATTAAATAAAACAAAACAAAAAATTAAAATGTCAGTCATTTTTCCCCCCACCTCCAACTTAACATTCACACAACACAAAAATTAACTAATTTGACATAAAATTCCGGACCCCGTGTTTTCTCAACTTTAACCTGGTATCCAAAATAGCATTGAGGGATTACCTCTTATAATTTAGGTGATTTTGAACCCTCCCAATACCACCAACAAATCTTAGGGGGGTCCGTATCACCACCTTCCCCAAAACCACTTCTTACCCCCAATTCTTAAAAACTAACGCATTTTTTGTTTGTCTTTGACACCTCGCCTTTTATGGGGCGAAGCGGATTATAGGAAAACGAAGATGAAATTTTAAAACCCAAAAGAGGTTTTTGTTCATCATGGGCTGAAGAACAAAAAAATCTCCCCATGAAAAAGGTGCCTTTGGGAGAATCTAAGCCATTCTTCATTTTGATTGGTTTTTCCTGCTATAGTCCCGATTTTAAGGAGTCAAGCTTCGCTAGGTAGAGACAAATTTTGAGAAAATGAAGGAGGTTTCTTCTCCATAAAAGATAATATACAATAACCTTCGTTTGGCCAGTGTCACCTATTGAGAGAACAAATCAATGACTACGATAAATTCTCTATTTTAGCAAATTTAGCCAAATTTGCAGTTCCATATTTTTTGGGATTTTATGTTATTCTTGGCCTGTGAAGTTGGGAACTCCCACCGAGTCTGAGAGTCTTTTATAAATTTTAGTTAATTCAAATGTAAAAGAGGTTGATCACTGGGACCATGATTGAGTTTTGTAAATCAACAACAAAAAACACTTCCTAGGGTTTTGCAAAGGTGCTGGCCTCGCATTGGGAGAATCGGTTGTCTTTCTCAACCTCATTTTCAGATTGGTTTTTCCCATTACAACCCGATTTGTGGAGTCGCTTCTCATGAGGTGGAGACGAAATTTGAGAAAATGTAGGAGGTTTTTTCTCCGCATTGATAATATACAATAAACTCCTACATGTTTTTCATAGGTGTCACCGATTGGGGATAACTACCGACTGAAGGCACTCTATTTTCAGCAAATTCCGCCAAATTTGCAGTTCCAGATTTTTTTGGATTTTATGCTATTCTTGGCTGAGCTAGTTGAATCCATCCTTCTGATCCCGGGGAGAGTATTTTTTATAAATCATAGTGATTCAAATGTGTAAAAGAGGCTGATCGTATCAGAATCACGGATTGAGTTCCTTTTTGTAAAATAACTCAATCGAGCCTCTCTATTTCTTTCATTTTCAATAATACAATCTCAGTAGCTACAGGATTCATGTTTCATTTTTAGTGGTGATGTTTTCCTCATTCACCGTAAATTTGTTTCCATTGTATTTTTAAGCTATTCATATTCTGAATTATGCAAAGAAGTTTGAAGAACAAATTTTTGAGATTATTACTACACTATGTTTCTGGCTCTGACATAATTGTCAATGTTTTCTCCTCAATGGTTAATTTCAAGATTCTTTATTGCCTTGTTATTGCGTATTCTTCTCATCTTGCTCCTCCCAAATCCAAAAAATCAAATTCAAAGAATCCAAAAAAGAGTGCCTACCTTGCCCCGCAATGTTGTTCAGGAACTTGTTTTTGATCGAATCCCTCGCGGCTGCGATCCCATTACCCAATGGACCACTTTTCTCATGTTCTAGCCAATCATTTAAAAAAAACCTTCAACTCAATAGCTAGCCTAATATCTATTCAAACAAATCTATATCACACGTAGATATGCCCCTCTGAGTCTTGAGGGCTATATCCTTGACTTGAAGTGGTTTTAATGTTGCCTCTGCGACTGCCTCACTTTGTACCATGCTGAAAGCAATGTAATGCATTTTGACCATACTAAGGACCTTTCTCCAAGAGTACACTTCAAAGCTGCATCTTATCACCGGGATGGTGGATAGTGACTGCATTAACAAGAAGGTCGGTGATCATTCACCCAGTGACTCCAATCATCTCTAGACAATCCCAACTCGAAGACTCTAATCGGAGGAAGAACCTGAATCATGAACAATGGTGTAGACCCCCAAACCATCAGGTCCAAGGTCCACGCAGGATCGCTCTAATCTTCTCTTTGAGTCTAATTGACTATTTGATTTCCCCTCTGAAATAATTCTTCACAATACGCTGTATCCACAGTTCCAGAGTGCCCGTGGTGGACGCAAACACTCTAATCATGAACCAAAATCTCTCACCCAAAATAGATCATGCCACTCTAACTTCGGACTTCGGTTTCGACTCTGGAACTGCGTGAAGTTACTCCGCTTCACCGGTGGAGATTCCCGAAAAAGCTGATTACCGAATGCTCTTTGTCAATATGTGTCCCACCGGCCTTTAGAGTTCTGGTTTCGTGGAGGTCCCGATGACGAGGATCGTGGGGAAATTCACGTTGGAAAGTCCCAAATAGGAGGAAATTTGAGTCGGCCCATCGAAGGAGGATATGTCGCAAGATCCTACATCGAGGATCTCGCATTGGAAGCAGAGAAGGAGTCTTTGCACCTGGCGAAGTCCCTAAATGATCTAAGCCTTTTCATCCATCCGGAGGACATCGTTGAGGATCGGGGAGTCCATCGGGATTTTAGATACCAGGGATCCGAGAGAACAGAGGAGAAGTGTCACAAGGGTTGCGAAGTTTCGAAACGCGAAACCCCAAAATTCTAAAGGAGCAGGTGGGACACATGACAACAAAGGAGCATTTCGGTAATCGGCTTTTGAGAATCTTGAAGTGCATGCAGCTGCAGTAACTTCACACCGGAACTGATCTATGAAAACCCTGTCCCGAAGTTGTGAAGGGTGTGATCCTATTTCAGGTCAGGATATTTGGTTTGATGCTTCATGTTTGATCACATGTGCACATCCATAAGGACCTATGGATACATTGTGTGTGTGAAGGGTATTTCCTGAGGGGAAACCAAAGAGTCTATTAGACTCAAAGGGCAGATTTAGAGCGATCTTGCACGGACCTTGACCCGAGGGTTTGGGGTCTGGCACCATTTGGTATCAGAGCTTGACTCTATTTGCATATTTTAGACGCAGAGAGCTCCAGAAAACAAATCGATAAGGCCACGTTTAGTATCGCAGGCAGCTTGCGAGACAGGTAGGAAGGCAAGAGTACTCTGAAACTTTGTAACGATTGGTTTACAGGAAACAATCAAGGAGCCAGTCAGGAGGACTGTAAAAAAAGGCTAGAAGCACTCAAGGTTGCAGAGTGACAATATAAGATCTATCAGGAAAGCAGATAGACAGCGGGCATAATGACTACTGAAGGTCATGCATGCGATGGGAAGAAGATCCATCAACAACAAGAGAACGATGTGAGAGACAAAGAGCTCGTCGAGATCAGAGTGAGGATGAATGAGCTCTTTGCACCACTTGGAAGGTAAAATGGCCATTCAAGGAACTATTGACCAGAAGACAATAGAGGCTGTTAAAGGGATGGTTGAGGAATGATGAAAACCCCAACAACAGACCAGAGAGGAGGAGATGGTTCAGGATGCGGAGCCTGCAGAAGCCGGGAGAAACTTCAACACGCTGAGGATGAACTAAGGTCACAGGATGATCTCAAGTACTGCCAAGAGGGCAGAACAGAAATTCCCACTGCCAAGAGGGAAATGAGATGAGATCACCACGGGATCCTTACAGTGGAATTCCTCAAGAGGACAGCCAAGGAATTTCATATTGCCAAGAGGGAAATCAGATGAGATCACTGGTGGATATCATAGACTGTCAATAGGACAGCCAAGGAATTTCATATTGCCAAGAGGGTAATGAGATGAGATCACTATGGATCTCACATACCATCAAGAGGATAGCCAAGGAATTTCATATTTCCAGGAGGGCAGTGAAAACAGGGTCACCTTCCTCTGTATAGGATCTCATAGACTGCCAGGAGGGCTGCAGGAAAATCCCAATTTTCCAACTGGGCATGGGAACATAAACATAAGCTACTATGTGGAAAGTCCCACGAACCCTAGACCATATCGCTACGCCGGTAAGTGGAGATTATGTATTTTGTTGATCATGTGGATGAATATGATGACAATTTAAAAACTTGCACCATCTAGGAGGAGGATCAGAGGAATCTTATGATCATTGGAGGAATAGAAATATTCCCGCCGTATCGCCCAAGGGAGGAAATTTTTTGTGATGCCAGCAAAGCAACATTGACTATCAAGGAAGAAAAAGCGTTGGAGCAGATGTTAGAGGCTACCCAAGAAGAGGGAGAGGAGAATGAGAATTCTGATGAGTGGCTCAATACTTTCAGCCTGGAAGCTGAAAGACTGCATCATTGGGAAGCTTGCAGAAGCAGAAGAATAAGAGGCAGACAACATAAGATTTTCTAATCTATGTGAATAGATTGAAGTCCTGAAGAGAAGGGTGATAGTGTAGGGCATACACATCCAACAAGTTATTGAAGCAATGAAGGGAAATTCCAAATGAAGTGATGTCTAGAAGAAGCTATCAATACAACGAAGAGGAAATGGTAGAAGAACCGTTAGAGATGACATTCTGAACAATAGGTCAATCAAGAGAATACTATAGAGGAGGTTGCAACAGAGTGTCCGAAGTGCCAATGCAGGGATTGAAGATGACATGGAGATCATGATGATCTGCCCATCTACAAAAAAGAAAATGCACGGAGAGACCGCCGATTTAACCAGCCATTGCAGCAGCTATATGAGATGATAGAAGACATCAGGAGGATGATGTTGAGATCAACGTAGGCCTAGCAAGCAAGGCCGAGTATGGTGCAGGAAGCAAAATGTAACAAGAGTAGTAAAGTAGCGTAAGCAACAACATCAAAGAGGGAAGGGAGCGCATTTCTGAACTCCCAAGAATTGTTTGGGATCCGTGAGGATTTCAAAAGCTAATAAGGGAAGCTTCCATGAGTGTGGAGCTCATGGAATTTACTAAGGAGTATGATGTAGGAGAATATCTCCATGCCATCCATGTGCCAACCAGCCAGCCCATTATCAGCTTATGCATTCAATGAGGAGAAGAGGCACAAACCCTCTCACATTTTAAAATTTAAATGTAAATGTAATTAAATGCATGTAAGGACATTGAGCCATGAAGCCACACATTTTCATAGGAATAGATGTAGATAGCCTTTAATGGTTGTGAGGCCGCAACTGGATTCAGACTAGACAACCATTTATTGGTAATTCAACGTAGATTGAATAGGTAGAGAAGCTCTTTGAGGGAAGAGTTCTAAGAGCTCCCCCGCTGGCAAGATCTTGGATATTGTTTTAGAGGAGAGATAGCAATGGATCATGAAGAGGGAAAAAAAGGAGAGCCGACTCTGTTGTAGTCCAAGCCTCAACACACAAAGAGGCATTCTGATTAATACAAACTCTATAGTTTTTCCAGATGTTACTTTGTACGATGAATGTCTCATGCGTATTGGATGATAGTGTATGTGTTGTGTAGATGTATGTTAGGGAATGCATTTGGTGTGGACAATGTATAGGTTCAACTATCGGTTGGGTTCTTTGATTTTAGGGTTGGAGTTCTTTGAGGATTCATGCCAAGAGGTGGGCTGGATTTAACACCTGGTTCTAATATCGGCTTAGAGAGACTTCCAATTCTCAGAGAATTTGGGATGGGCGATGTGCTAGAGGGCACACCAACTAAAAATCTAATATTGACTCGAGGGAAGACCTCATATTTTGAATACCTTGAAGGTGAGACTGTGCATAGGAGGACACGTAGGGAAGATGTAAAATCTTTGAGGAGTCTGTAAAGCTTTACCTAAGAGGGTATTTTGAGCATGGTGCAATAAAAGTGCTGAGGAGGAAATCTATTTTGGGATCATAGAGAAACATAATCACTGAAGATTCTGCACTTTCCGTGAGGTCATTGAGTCGCTGTTGCGAGTAGAGTTACCGCAAGGAAAGAACTCTTTAAGTTCTAGAATAGAAGAAGAGTCCAAGGAAGATCTCCACTGGTTGGAACACCTCAGAAGTCTCAGCAAGAAGTTTTATTGAGAAAAGGAGTGCTAGGAGGGTATCATATTCTCCACCAAGGAGAAGGAAGGTGGAAAGGGTGAAGTCCCCCCTTAGGAGATCCGGAGTAGCGAGTGGGAAGTCGTACATAGCACCGAAGTTAGCTGCAGAGACTTATAAGGTGAGAAGGGGAGTCGTGCGGGAAACCCTTTAGGGCTCTCGCAGAAGGCTGCCTCGAGGAGAGTGCTTTGGCGCACGTGAGCTTCTAAAGGGAGAACTCTTTGGAGAGTTAGAGTCCCGAAAAAGCTCGAGGGACAACATATTTGAGTGCGCAGGCGAGACCAAGGGTCATAGTGTTCACAGAAAAGAAGTAAAGGTCGAAGCCTTTAGTAATTTGGAATTCTTCCAAGTTCTGGAAGAAAGCACATGCTCAAAAGGAGAGCATAGTCACGGCCGGATCGTTAAAGGGAATATCTAGATCAGGGTTGAAGTTTCCACATCCGTGGAGTAGTGGGAGCGCATAAAAGTGAGAGAGATCACGAAACCGGTGAAGATCTTACAACTATCACCAACAACTATCAGATCTAGAAGAAGGTGTATGTGAGTTAAGCCCACATACAAGAAGAGTAGAGAAATCTGGGAAAGTCCCAACAGGGCAGGAATATCAGGATTTTGGATTTCAGTAGTTCAGGATTTTGAAGGCCCTGATGACAAGAGATCGGGCACTTCGCCACGCTGAAAGTCTCTAAAACAATGAGTGAAAATCTGAGTCATCCATTAGAATGAGAGGATAATGCAGCCACGAGATCCTCATATCGGGATTCGACATCGGTATAGAAGGAAGTCTTTCGACTTCGTAATTGGCAAAGTCCCGAAACAATCTAAGCCATCCATCTATGGAGGATACGTGGAGGAGATCGGAGAGTCCACCAAGATTTCAGATACTAGGGATCCAAGAGAACAGAGGAGAAGTGTCACAGGGGTCACAAAGTTCTAAAACGCGAAACCCTCTAAACTCTAAAGGAGCAGGTGGGACATGTGACAACAAAGGAGCATTTTGGTAATCGACTTTTTGAGAATCTTGCAGACAGGAAGCAGGTAACGTCACACCATAAGTTCTGAAGTCGCTAAACTGAAGTCCCTAAGTTGCGAGGGCGTGATCATATTGTTGGTCGGGAGACTTGTTGATTCCTTGTGTTTGATCATGTGGGCACACTCATAAGTGTAACATCCCGCCCGCGACTTACCAAACTTATTCTTTGAGGACACACTTGCGAGCAAGTAGCGCGATCCGGATTTATGATGATAAACTTCTTCTTTCATTATGATGCATTGGCTATATGACAGATGTTTTTACTACTTTGATGAAGACAAAAGTCGCTGACTCCGGCCATTGAGGTGCGTATTTCAGACTCCGAGGATGCAGAGGTGACGGTTGAACTCCCCCTTGACCTCAATTGAGTCGGGGAGCGGGCTATTTGAGTTGTTTCTTACTTACCTGCGGATATTGTTTTGTTTTACGATATGTATTGACGGCGGGATATGTTGCTGACACGATCTGACATGATGGTTGATGAGATGCAGTCGACGATAGTCACGACCCACTCACATATGGAGGCAAAGGGGCTACACATCGAAGTTCCGTAGGAGATTGAGGGAGAGGTGGACAACATCCTTTCCACAACCTACTATCACTCCAGCCGTGGCTCGAACTCAGAAGGTTAACGCATTACCTAGTTCTCGAGAGGGATCCACGATGCCGCGAGGGCGGATCATGACAATCACTCACTTTACGATTCTAAGGGGAACGCATTGGGGTCTTTATTCCCAGAGAGCCCTTAGTCTCCCATTACTAAGTTCACCTGAGAGTGTTGACTCCGTGGGTTATAGATTCTACCAATCCATCAAGTTAGCAAGTGGTACCCTTGTTTTCACATGGTGCATCCTCATGGGCACGCCCCACAACAGAGGCAAACGAGAAGGAAGTGGGTGTAACCTTATAACGAAAAGGCCCCGGCGGGCATGTCGCATGGATGATGATGATGAGACAACCCAGATGACCCTAAGACCTTAAACGTCTGATAAATTTCCACAACGCGTCCCCTAATTAAATTGTCGCCTCGTTCAAATCAAACCTAAACTAAAACATCTCTAAGATAACGATAGCCCCAAGAAAAAGATCCCACAAAAATGTAAACATAGGGTTTTAGATACCAAAACCCTAGGTGTTACACTCAAAGTTCTAAAAAATAAAAGGGGTAAAGTAATGGGGAATTAAAATGCTAAAACCCTTGTCTTTTTAAATGATAAAGAAGAAATAAAAATCTATTTGCATGTTAGAATAAAATAAATTTTAAATATATATATATATATATATATACAAGTATATACATATATATTGAAAAAGATTAAAATCTGTATTTATCTTTCGGGGTTTTAAATAATAATAAAAATTATAATAAAGAGAGGAATAAAAATGGAAATAAGGAAACTAGAAATAAAGGAAACCTAATTTTGGAAAGTAGGATTACAGGGTAAAAAGCAAAAAGGAATCATCATTTAAGGAATTACTAAATTCCCCCGTGAACCTTTCATTTAGGAAAGGATTAAAAGTAATGAGAGGGGATTCAGGAACCCCTAGAGAAATTTAAGGAGCGATTTTGGGGGAGTGAGGGAATTTGAATTTTTAGACCATTAAAAGAATTTAATTCTCATTGAGAACCCTAGGATGAGTGACACTTGGACGACGGAGATTGTTTAGAGGTTTGCCTTTAAAAATTAATTAATTAAAAAAAAAAAAAAAAAAAAAAAAAAAAAAAAAAAAAAAGGGAAGGGAAAGGAAGGAAAAGCAAAGAATGGTTAGCTTAACGCTACCGTCAATTCGGTGGTTTGGACAGATTTCTGGTGAGGAGTTGGTCTATCTCAACAGGAAAGAGCGGTAATCAAATTGGAGGCGTAGCCGAAGCTAGTCTTATCTCCGGTTCTTGTGTGTCCCCTTTGCATCTAGCTATGGGAAGTGAGTACCTCCCCTAGCTGCCATCGGAGGTGGCAACGGCGGAGTCCGGGTCGAAGGAAATGGGAGCTCTGCATGGAGCTGGACGCTTCCAACACGGGCGAAGGCAACGGTATGATTCTAATTGGTGAAGCGAGCATTTTTATATTCGCACTATTGTTATCGATGAGGAATGTTGTGGGATTGTTCCTCGCTAGTTTATATTCGCCAATTTTTTTCAGCAATGTCATTGTGGGATTTTTTCTGGCAATTTGTCCTTATATCACTAAACTGGAAAATATTTTACTGTGTGCATATTCTGTTGTGGGATTTTGGGCGTTTTTATTTCCCACAGTGATCAATTTTTACATTGGTGTTTTTGTCTTATGCTGTGGGTGTTTTCTTTATTATATCATGAGTATTTCTGACCTGAGCGCTTTTGCCACTGCGTGGGGCGATTTTTCCTCTGTTATAATGATTGTTCCTGCTCAATTTACTGTGCCTGTCTGCATAGACTGCCAATTCTCTACTTTCAGATGTTAAAGCAAGTTCAAGTTTTCTCGACCTTTATGCTTCGACCTCTTCCTGACCAACCTAACAGCCTCTTCCAAGAAAATCTCTCCAAAATCATAAGAGGAACCATCACCTCCATCGTATTCTGAGAATACACTACTCTCACCCCCATCAGTTAATAATGGTAAAGCTTCTATTTAAGATCTACCTCGCCTGGCCTTCTGGAATCATAACCAGACAAGGGTGAATCCTTCTACACAGAATTCTTTCCTCTAGAAGTCATATTGCTATCTTCCCTCCGTATATAATTGGACAGTCCACGAGAAGGATTCCTTGCTGCGCAATCTGGGAAGTTTTTGCTTCTACTTCTTGGATTCCTGGACCAATAGCAAGGGATTCCACATCCATGCCGAGGGAAGATGAAGGCATCCATTTCATCATCGCCAGAAAACACTGTTCCATCACACGAGCCACGAACGCTGCATTTGCAATCCTCACTCCTGTTCAAAGGGCATGTTGATATAGGCGTATGTGAATCCTCCTTCTGCCTCAGTTTATGTTTGAAAGTTTGGTGGATTGTATTTTGCATTACATTCAGCTCTTGGACCTCGAGCTCGACTGCATCTTTCATTAGTAAGGGAGATCCTGAGAGTGAACCCGAATCGGTGCTTGAAGTCGTTCTTCTGTGCAATCTGGAGAACCCTACACTGTCATTTCCATCACTCATATCCGCTTCTCTTTATGGATTATCCTCCTCCAAGGATAACTAGGATAATGCCTCTACAGAATTATGAACTTCATCATTTCTTGTGGAAGGGAATTGGCAATAAGTCTTTCTCTGGAATCATCTCTGCAACTCGATTGTTGTTTTACTAAACAACCTGTCTCTTCTAGTTTGTTTAGCCAAGGTTCTGATATCTTCTCTGGGATTCTCAACATTGCTATGCTCTACTTCTCTCCTTGCAATATGAGTTTCAGACTTATCGACAAACCTTCTCAAATGTCCTTCTCCTTCACACCTTCTGTTCAAGACATTTTCGTTTCTCACTGCTCTTCACTACTCTTCATATTGGCTCTCCGCTTCATTGTCACAAATCTTAAGGTGGCCTTATCCTTATAGGTCATCCTTAGATGCTATTGCCTTTAACCTTTGTCATGTTTAAACATTGTACTTATTATATAAGTGGTCATTGATTATGATGTTACCTTATTACTTTAGTTACAATGATGTTAGTCTTGTGTGGTTACAATAGTGTAAGGATTGCCCTCTCATTTAAAATAACAGAATGCATAATATCATAGGTTTTGTGGATTATATTTGTAATCGGGTCGTAGGCCTTCGATCCATATCATAGAAACCCCCTCGACCGTCTCGTGATTTGGACACAGTTGTAGTCCACTCGGTTTGGCTTTTATCAAACGCTATTCCGCGACGATTGTCTATTCAATCTCCTCACTGGCAAAATTAAGCCTCAAATTTCACATTTCAAACTGTCATGTTAATTGGCTCATGATTTTTACAGCGTTGACTGGACACAGCTCTATTGTAAACAATTCTGTGACCGCTAATTGGCTCATGCTTTACGTCATTGACCGGACACGCCTATTGTAGAATCCATTATATACCTTATATATAATTGAGTAATTTTATTTAAAAAAAAATAATCAGAATGCATATATTTACATTATATAGGTATTGCTAAAAGTTCTTAAAAACATGGTAGTAACATGGCTATTGAAGTATTTAATATGAATTCCATTTGTTCCATTTGATATTTTTAATTTTATTATATTATCTCGAAAGGATTGTAGTTCCTCCTTTAAATTGTTGTCATTTTAAATGTGGTTATCTTTACCTATTGCCCTTTAAATATGTGAGGGTATTGTAAATCTCCAACATGATGTTACTTGTTTTATTGATTATTTAATCATGATGTAATTATCAAGGTGATGTTATTTTACATTGACATTAGGGACTAATAAATTAATTATGATGTTGCTTTTGTACTTTTAATGTGGATATTTAGATGATATTTGAATATATTTATATAGGGTCCCTTTAAAACACTGCTTTTAAATAATGTCATTTTAAATAGGGTAATTGTTATATCTTGTCATTTTAAATAGGGATGGTTTATTGATATATTCAAATATGATGAAAATTTTAATTTAGGTGAAGGAAAAATTTCATGGCATACCAATGTCAGGGAAATATTGTTATAGATTCGCAATTGTAATGTATTGTTGAAATAGGGAATTGTGTCCCTCCCAAATTATAACCAAGATGGCCAAACTAGAGTTGAAGCGTATGACCACTATTTATTTCAATGTTGTTGTAATTTGAAAGGAGATGATATGGTTATCTTAAGCCAGGATGTTGATGTAGTCTCTCGACATTGCTGAGACATACTCAGTGGATGCTCGGATTTATATGCATTAAATTAATCGGAGTTTGTAATGAGGGTTGCTGTTCATTTAAATAATGTTGAGTTTTGGGTTTTGTTGTCGGAGTTCTCTTATCACGCGCCATCTGTAAGGGGCATATTTGTTCTTCTCATTTACGTTTTTCTTGATTGAATTCAGTTATTTGATCGGTGTGTTGTGTCAGGTGGGATGTAGACACCTCGTTGTTCCTTAGAAAATTTGCCATCCCTGAGACCTTAAATTTTTAAGGACGATGGGAAACCGGGTTTGAGTGTTTCTTATGTGTCCTTGAGGTCCCAACCATTGCAGGACGTATGGAGAGGTCGTACGCTTTAGCAGCCATTGTACTTGTCGTAGGATCATCATTTACGGTTACGGTCGCGGCGTCTCAGTGGTCATCTTCATGTTCATCTTGGTTACAGTCAGACTGGTTGTCGGGTGGTGACGCTGAGTCGAATGGGTTGTTGTTGTCTCTTTGTACACACGCACACACCCACTTCTAAAAAAATAAAAAATTGCACCTATTATTGGAGCGGTTGTCGTAACTTAGGCGCTCGTTACGCTTCCCAAAAAATGATTCATCGATTTCCATTTTTTATAAATTGGATCTACTTCCAAATTCCATAGGAATAAAATTATTTTAATTACAAATCGGCCAAAAATTTAGTGAAACTATAACCTTAGAAATTTAAATATTTTTACAAACATATCACAAACATTTTACATTTTGTATATTAAGGATTAGTAATATTAAGCCACATTTCTACATTTTTAATATAAATTTTCATCATTAAAAACATCCCAAAAGGGGATAGGCTATAATGCTTTCTTCCTTCTCCTATTATATCATCTTTGTAAATCTTTCAATTATGTCCCAAATTGTTTTTAATGAGGGATGTTAGGATATTAAGACACTTAAGAGTTAGTTAAGATCAAATTGATTTAATGTGTCTCAAATAAAGTGTGTTTCTTTTTATATATATATATATATATATATATATATATATATATATATATATATATATATATATATATATAACTTAGAAACTATTATTATATATTTACATTTATTATTTATAATTTCAAACTCTTTCTTTTATATGGATGAAGCTTGAAATCAAATAAATAAATAAACTATAAAGAAGAAAATAAAAGTAACAACGAAAAGTAAGTAAAATACAAAAATATACCATAAAACAATTATAGTTACCAATTAAATAATAAAAAATAACAAGAGAGACTTACATTACACAAAATCAAATATTAAGGATTTTAATATAAATATATTACAAATAAATAATCAAAATAAAACTTAAAGAAGAAAAATATAAAATATAAATATGAAAACAGACTAAATTAATTATAATAAATAATAAAATTATTATAAATCCAAAATAAGAACCAATAAATAAAGAAAAGTACAATATAAGAGATTAGGGAAAATAAGAATAGTACAATATAAGAGATTAGGAAAAATAAGAAAAATTCTAAACATTAATACTAAAAAAGTTATAAAATAGACAAGAAAAAGACTTATACCATATAAAAGCATAATTATATACAAAATTAAGATTAATTAAATAAAAATAACAAATAAATAAAAGAAATAAAAAATATAAACTAATAATAAACTAAAGGTTGGCCAAAAAATTAAAAACTATATGAAGAAAAGGACATGAGGGATACTAAGGGAACTAAAAATCACCACCAATAAGAATGAATAAAGGGATATTAATTACAAAACAAAGGAAAAATACAAATGTTAAAGGGGATGTCTCTAGATAAAATAACTAATAAATAGACAAAATATAAAATGAAGCATAAGAAGGATAATAAATAAAGGAGAAAAATATAAAAGCGAAAGGAAAATAAACATTAAGATTAACTTATATTTAATATATAAAGATATTATTAAAAAAATAAAGGAAGCAACTTATATATAGAAAAATACAATTACAAACAAATCACAAAATAAAAAGCGGAAATAAAATAAAGTAAGGTAGCAAAAAAAATCACCAATCAAGGGAAAAACTAAGATAACGACAAAACAAAAAAAATACCAACAAGGGAATGAGAAGGAACAATCAGGAAAGGAGGATTAAAAGAACAAGAAACAATACAACCAGAGACAACTAAAGATAAAGGAAACAAAGAAATGGGGGAGAAAGTAAACATAAGGATAACTATCTTGATTAAGAAGGATGGGGAACCAAGCTTTACTCAACCTAAGACCATTCTCTATATTGATACACTTGTGCTCTTTCACAATTTTCATAGCCTCTTTCACTTTTCTCTTCACTAACTGATCAACCATAGCTAATATTTTAATATTTTAATATTCTCAATACAAATTTGATGCTTGGTCTTATTGGAATGATCAACCAAGGCTGAGGACCTAACA